>JANUWF010002433.1:0-222443 GCA_026120185.1 Voacanga thouarsii
GCACATATACTCACACATGCAACATTCTTTTCCAAATGCCTCACTAAAATTACCGCGTACAACTAGCACATCTTTGTTTAAAAAATTAAACAAAATACCTCTTTTTTTGTCCAATAAAAATTCTACTGGGATTATAAAAGGACATACTAATTAGAAAAACACACGCAACAGGAATACTGTACATCATACGCGGGTTTCTGATTGTAAACCACCATCACAAATGTGAAACCCCAGCCAAAACCAACCTTAGAGTAAGGGGGTTGGGATGTATATCATATTTTATTGCATGTTTAAATATATTTTTATATGATTTTATGTGCATTGAATTTTTGTTTAATAGTCTAGAGGGCTTGATTATGATTATTGAGTGAGAAGGGCAAAATGGTAATTTTTGCCTCAGGTGAAAATATGGAGATATCTTGGGAAATAAATAGGAAAAGAATTTTAGAAAGGAAATAAGAACAAGAGTTGTTGTGGTGTAGTGGTTAGAGCTTTGGAATTAATTCTTGAGGTCTTGGGTTCGAATTCCATCATAGAAGCTTTAGCTAGATTAAATTTTATTTTTGCTTAGTGGAGGAAATTTCGGTCTTATGAACTTAGAGTAAGGTAGGGATGATGGTCCTAAGAGAGTCAAGTTAGGAGTATTCTCATTCCACTCCTTTACTCTACTCGAATTTCTCAAAGGGAATTCATTTTCCCTTGATCCTTAATTTTCCTCAATTTTCAACTCTTTAGTTTGATCAAGATGTTCTATCCATTTTCTTTCCAGAAATTTCAGTAAAATGCTGTGATCTTGTGAGATCAAAATGTCCTAGTAAAAGGCTTCTCATGGTCTGAAAAATGTGGAAGAATGGTAGGAAATTCCAAGGGGAAAAATCCCTCTAGTAAGCTTGCTGAAATTTCACTCTAGACTAGTTCATCTTACTTCTTAGAATGAGCTGAAATTTTTCAGCTTGTTGTACTTTCAAATTGTCGAGCTTCTTAGCTGACATTCCCTCCCAAATGCTGCCAGAAAAATGGCCTTAAGATCAGTTTGAAACATGAATTATTTCTGCCATTTTCGGACTGCACAAAGGCTGTGCAAAACCAGTAAAAATTCTAGGCGAAATCGCAACTTTGGAGGTCCAAAACCAAGCTGTTTTCTTCTAGATTTTATGTAGCACCTTAGCCATGTTTTTCCTCCATGAAGAAGGCTAGAAACCAACCTTGAATAACCCTGAAATTCCCCTTCAAACTCTCTGAAAGTTGGCTCGAAATGGCAGCCGAAAATTTGCCCAGAAAATTGCTGTTCAGCGAAAAACTGTGCAGGAAAACTTTCCAGCTTTGGTTCCTATTTCTCTTCTAGCCGAAACACCAACCTTATTCTGCAAAAACCTTCCCTAAACCTCCATTAACTGAACTCCATTGTCCTCCTTAAGTTCTGCATGAAAATCCAGCCATGGATGCCTAAAAGATTTCCAAAAAAAATTCTACAATCATTCCTTGATTTGGATACCAAAATTCCAGCTACCATGATTTAACAACTTTCTATAAAATATACCTCAAACAACCAGACCTTCTCTCCACCATTATGCTCCATAATTTCGGCCACCCTAAGCCTCCTTCAACCATCTTTCATTCAACCAAAATACTGCCCAGAAATTCGTCCATGGCAGATCTCCAAAATCTCTCCAATAATCAAAGATATTCTTGTGATATCTAGTTTCCAAATTCGCTTCCCAAAAATATTCTTCAAGGATTTTAACAACTAGCCTTCCCTTTTTCCTTCCAAACCCTAAAAACCATCTTCCGAAACCATACAAATAGTTTGGCAGCCCTAATCTCTTCAGAATTTCGGCAGCCTCCATCCAAGAACTCTATATTCTCTTCAACCTTCAAGAACACATAGTACACCAAGAACACCTACTTATTCCTTTCACCTAATACCTCTCCAAATCACTTCAAACTACCATTAAAAATTCCAGATTTCATCTATTCATTGCTGTGAGTCCATCCGTACCATTTTTAACATCAAACTCCAAAATCCAACTTGCACTTTTGGATAAAAAAAAAAAAACCCAGAAATTTTGTGAAGGCTTAAGAACACCTTCAAGGTAGGATTATTCAATCAACTTCATCTTCGCTAATATTCAATCTCTAATGAATATATATGTGTTTAAGCATGCTAATGAGCCTTCTACTTCTTCTTCTTCTTCTCTCTCTCTCTCTCTCTCATGGCCGAAAATTCCCCTCTCTTGGCCGGATGACTTTTTCTCACATGAACATCCTTCCGCCATCTCCCATGGACAAAGTTAGACATCTAGGAGTTGAGATCTACTCTAAACTCCTTCAAGGCATTCATCAACCAAGTAAGTACCTTCAATCTTCCTTTTTAAACTCTAGATTCATGTCTCTAGGAAAATGATGATAGTAGGTGGATGGCGATAGGATTTAAGTATTATATATATTGTTGATATTGAAGCATGAATGTATGTATGAATATGAAGGAGATGGGATTTATGCATGGATAGATTATCTTGGTCGATTGTATGATGATTTGAGATTTAATACATGTCTCCATGTCATAGGTAGTATTTGAGATGAAGTATGCTAGAGATTATGTCACCTTTGGTGAATGAGATTTATATTCATGTTGGATTATTGAAGCCATGACCATATTTATGCTAGTAGGGGTTAGATCATATTTTGATAAATTGAGATCTATGCTTGTATGCATGATTTGGATGATTTGATGAATTGAAGAGTTGTATATGTTCATGATTGTGGTTAGCTATAGGAATATGATCATGATCTAGTTGTCCCTAAGCTAAATTTTATTTCATTAATAAAATATTTAATAATATGATTTTTCTAGTAAAATTTTGAAAACCATGGGAAAATGTGGATTTGGTCTTTTATATAAAATAGTGATTTTTAGTCAAATAAATAATAGTTTTTTCTAGAAAAAAAAATATTATTTAAAATAAGAAAATGAATTAGAGCCTTTTATGGAAATAATTATAATTAATAAAATATTTATTACTAAAAATTTAATTATTATCTTTTAATAAAAACCCATTAAGGATTTGCTTATTATTTTTCAAACAAGACTCATTAAATTTATTTTCAACAAATTTTAGCTATCAATTATTTTCTAACAACTAAATTATTAATAAATCATTATTTTACCTAATACCACCTTGGACCCTTTTTCAAATAAACCATAATTTATTTTTAGCAAGATTTAAACCTTCAACTTTTTGTACCTATTTCCCAAAATCTAGTTATTTTAATATCAAACTAGATTTATTTTATAAACCCTTTTTATTTATTATCCAGCCTTAAAGCTTCGGACACTAGGGACATGATTGTAGTAAGTTGAGTTAGTTTTATTTGTGAAAGTGAATCATTGGCTTGAGTTTGATTGTGGTTTGTATTTACCCCATTCGGGGTTAGGTCAGCTGTTGGAGACCTTTGTTGTGAGCAAGGATCAGGTAAGCTCCTGCATAAAACCTATTTGATGAATAAATTATCTTTATAGCAAGCCAAATGTAGAGTGCATGGTCACTCATTTTTGTAAAGGCAATTGAGGATTATTTCCGTTCTCATTTCAGACAAACAAATTATTTGCAAATCAATAAGCAGATTTACTCAAAACTCAAAACTCAAAACTCTTTCTAAAACTAATTTTGACAAAGACTTTGGAAATCCTTAATTGCCATTTTCAAGTGGAACTGTGTTTTGTTCATTTTCTTCCCAAGTGGGATATGTTACGTTGAATACTCAATGGTGGTAGACTGGTAGTACTAGTTTTGAAGAGCAAGAGTGAGTCTTCTGGCAGGAGGCCTCCTCCAGAAGATGAACTCAACTTAGAGAAACGTTAGTACTACTTAGTCATGCCGGTCCGAGCTAGCAGTTTTTATTTTAGTCAAGTGACTGTGTTTTGTCGGAATGGACACCCGGTTGTTATTTGGGTATAGAAAAGGAGGAGTATCTTGCCCGGTAGGCTGATCACCTTCCTTTAGTCAGTCTGTATAAAGTCTGGCATTCTGACCATTGTATGGTTATGGGGCCCAACATGTGGTAACCCATAATCCTTTCTTTCAAGTGGTTGATCTTATAAATTATGTATGGCTGGAAAAGCCAAAACGTCACTCTTGCTTATAACTATTATTTATTGCTTGCCAATATTTCTCTTATAAAGTTTTTATACTCTGCATCCACGAACTATTTCCACTGAACACCCAAAGCACACACAGACTTACGGAGATTTCTGTCTCATCACCTTTTAACCATGATTTCAGGCCGATCCTGCTGTGGGGATGAGTAGATAGTATTATCTGCCATGGAAGAGAATGTTGTCTTTTATTTTTATGTATTGCTTTAGGGAGTTGAGAGTGGATGATTTTATTTATGGATTTGTTTTTCTTTTGGGAATTCATGCTTTTATTCGTGGATTTATTCTTGAGTTGTAATAAATTTTAAGTTAAATTATTATTTTCTTTTCGCTATTTTAATTGTGTGACCTAGTTATAAAGACTCCTTGTCCTTTGGACGGGGCAACATCCCCGGCCCTGGCGGGCCTAGGTAGCGGGGTGTTACAGCAAAGCACCGAAAGGTTCCCCAAACATGTTTATGTTGACGGCCCATGTACTTGGCACATATACTCATACTTACATCATTCTTTTGCAACTACATCACTAAAATTACCGCGTACAACTAGCACATCTTTCTTTAAAAAAACCAAACAAAATACCTCTTTTTTTGTCCAATAAAAACACTACTGGGATTATAAAAGGACAGACTAATTAGAAAAACACACACAACAGGAATACTGTGCATCATACGTGGGCTTCTGATGGTAAACCAACGTCGCAAAGCACCGAAAGGTTCCCCTATCACACTTATGTTGACGCCCAATAAACTTGGCATTGGCACACATACTAATACTTACAACATTCTTTGGCAACTGCATCACTAAAATTACCGCGTACAACTAGCACATCTTTGTTTTAAAAAAAATCAAACAAAATACCTCTTTTTCTGTCTAATAAAAACACTACTGGGATTATAAAAGGACAGACTAATTAAAAAAGCACACACAACAGGATTACTGTGCATCATACGTGTGTTTCTGATGGTAAACCATCGTCGCAAAGCACCGAAAGGTTCCCCAATCAAGCTTATGTTGACGCCCTATATACTTGGCAAATACACTCATACTTACAACATTCTTTTGCAACTGCATCACTACAATTACCGCGTACAACTAGCACATCCTTGTTTAAAAAAATCCAACAAAATACCTCTTTTTTTGTCCAATAAAAACAATACTGGGTTTATAAAAGAACAAACAAATTAAAAAAACACACACAACAGGAATACTGTCCATCATACGTGGGTTTCAGATGGTAAACCACCGTCGCAAAGCATCGAAAGGTTCCCCAATCATGCTTATGATGATGCCTCAGATACTTGGCAGTTGGCACATAAACTCATACTTACAACATTCTTTTGCAACTACATCACTAAAATTACCATGTACAACTAGCACATATTTGTTTAAAAAAATCAAACAAAATACCTCTTTTTTTGTCCAATAAAAACACTTTTGGGATTATAAAAGGACAGACTAATTAGAAAAAAAACACACACAACAGCAATACTGTGCATCAGACGTGAGCTTCTGATGGTAAACCACCCTCACAAAGCACCGAAAGGTTCCCCAATCATGCTTATGATGACGCCCCAGATACTTGGGAGTTACAACATTCTTTTGCAACTGCATCACTAAAATTACCACGTACCACTAGCACATCTTTGTTTAAAAAAACCACACCAAATGCCTCTTTTTTGTCCAATGAAAACAGTACTGCGATTATAAAAGGACAGACTAAATAGAAAAAGACACCCAACAGGATTACTGTGCATCATACGTGGGCTTCTGATGGTAAACCACCGTCGCAAAGCACCGAAAGGTTCCCCAATCAAGCTTATGTTGAGGCCCTATATACCTGGCACATATACTCATACTTACAACATTCTTTTGCAACTGCATCACTGTTGGGGATATGTCCTAGAGTCAATTTGTACTTATACAATTGTCATTATGTTTTATATAATAATATGAGGCTTTCCTTTCCATGAATAGTGAGTTTTGTTTTGTTCGTTATCAAGTACGTGACTTGATAGTAAAACCCTACAATGAATACAATGACTATTCTAAAACTGTCCCTGATCGATTATTATTATTATTGGAATAATAATAAATTAAGATTAGTATGTTTGTGACTTGATGGCTATGTTTTACTGGCCATGGATATTTGTGATATCGAGTCAAGACATAAATAAATGTTAGAGAACATTGTATTGGACATGACCTACTGTGAGAGTACTTCATGGAATATGTCATAAGTACTTTCTAGCCATAATAATATTGAAAGTCCTTCGACCTAAATTCATCATAGTTTCTTACTTGATAAATTCTATATTTTGACATTGTCTAAAGTTGTCTTTAACCAGATAATAAATTAGACTACTGTTGGATATAGAATAAATCAAGGAGAGGAATATGATTGATTGTGAAGGAATTTGTCCCTCTCAGTTATGGGAGAGATATCCATGGGCCCCTTGATAAGTTAGACTGTTAAAATGCATGGCCGTGCTCAAATATAACAAACTAAGATATTGATATCATTTGTTTGAACAGTCTACTATGAAATCAAGAAATAATTGATTAAGCTTAATAAGGATGACATGCTCCGTGCCTTATGCTTAATCTGGATATCGTGTGACAAAAGGGCTAAATATAAAATTATGGTTTGGTTCAAAGAGATCACCGATCTTCATTTAACCTGGATAGTTATAATGTTTTGCTAGAAACCGCTTATAACTTGTGGGCCATTTAAATATGATTTAGGCACACTGCCAGTGTTAAATGAACCTATAGGGTCACACAATAAGCGAACTTGTTAGGTTATTTTTCTGGTGACCAGGTTCGATGAATCTGGATGATATCCAGATTATAAGAATCTGACTCGGTAAAATAATTAGTTAAATTACCGAGATAATGGCAGAATCTTATCATATCAGTTTTAATTTAATTTGAATTTAAATTAGAATATGATAAGATATTATTAGGGTTGGACTCTAAGAGGTTCGAGGGTTTTTTTAAGAAAACCCTAGTTGTCTTTCAAAGTCCAATTTTTTCGGTTGAGAACATTCGTGCCATTCTCTACCAAAGAAAAAAAAAACCTCTCAAACCCTAGGCGCTAGCACTCCCCGGGTATCGAGTGAGTTCGCGGTGTGTATCCGATAGAGGATGTTCGCATACTGCAACGTCTGGTGATTGTTCGGGTTGAACGTACAACAGTGCAACCAGAATCGAAGGATTTCGATTACAGCAACCAGAGGTAATTCTTAAAGCCTAGATCTTCTTAATCGTTTACTTGGGTCCTCGGGAGGGATTCGTAGATGTTTTCCGCGTTTAGGAGTCCACGAATCCCAACAATCACTACAATTACCGCGCACAACGAGCACATCTTTGTTCAAAAAATTAAACAAAATAACTCTTTTTTTTGTCCAATAAAAACACTTCTGAGATTATAAAAGGACAGACTAATTAGAAAAATACACACAACCGGAATACAGTGCGTCATACGAGGGCTTCTTATAGTAAACCACTATCGCAAACACCGAAAGGTTCCCCAATCATTCTTATGCTGACGCCCCATATACTTGGCATATATACTCAAACTTACAACATTCTTTTCCAAATGCATTACTAAAGTTACCACGTACAACTAGCACATCTTTGTTTAAAAAAATTAAAAAAATACCTCTTATTTTGTCCAACAAAAACACTACTGCGATTATAAAAGTACAGACTAATTAGAAAAACACACACAATAGGAATACTGTGCATCATACGTGGGCATCTGATGGTAAACTACCGTCGCAAAGCACTGAAAGGCTCCCAATCATGCTTATGATGATGCCCCAGATACTTGGCAGTTGGCACATATACCCACACATACAACATTTTTTTACAACTGCATCACTAAAATTACCGCGCACAACTAGCACATCTTTGTTTAAAAAAATCAAACAAAATACCTCTTTTTTTGTCAAATAAAAACACTACTGGGATTATAAAAGGACAGACTAATTAAAAAAAACACACACAACAGGATTACTGTGCATCATACGTGGGTTTCTGATGGTAAACCACCGTCGCAAAGCACCGAAAGGTTCCCCAATCAAGCTAATGTTGACGCACTATATACTTGGCATATACACTCATATTACAACATTCTTTCACAACTGCATCACTACAACTACCGCGTACAACTAGCACATCCTTGTTTAAAAAAATCCAACAAAATACCTCTTTTTCTGTCCAATAAAAATAAAACTGGGTTTATAAAAGAACAGACTAATTAAAAAAACACACACAACAGGAATACTATCCATCATACATGGGTTTTAGATGGTAAACCACCGTCGCAAAGCACCGAAAGGTTCCCCAATCATGCTTATGATGACGCCTCAGATACTTGGCAGTTGGCACATATACTCATACTTACAACATTCTTTTGCAACTACATCACTAAAATTACCGCGTACAACTAGCACATCTTTCTTTAAAAAAATTAAACAAAATACCTCTTTTTTTGTCCAATAATAACACTACTGGGATTATAAAAGGACAGACTAATTAGAAAAAAAAAACACACACAACAGCAAAACTGTGCATCAGACGTAGGCTTCTGATGGTAAACCACCGTCACAAAGCACCGAAAGGTTCCCCAATCATGCTTATGATGACGCCCCAGATACTTGCGAGTTACAACATTCTTTTGCAATTGCATCACTAAAATTACCAAGTACAACTAGCACATCTTTGTTTAAAAAAACCACACCAAATGCCTCTTTTTTTGTCCAATGAAAACAGTACTGCGATTATAAAAGGACAGACTAAATAGAAAAAGACACACAACAGGAATACTGTGCATCATACGTGGGCTCCTGATGGTAAACTAACGTCGCAAAGCACCGAATGGTTCCCCAATCAAGCTTATGTTGACTGCCCCGATACTTAGCACATATACTCAAACTTACAACATTCTTTTGCAACTGCATCACTAAAATTACCGTGTACAACTAGCACATCTTTGTTTAAAAAAATCAAACAAAATACCTCTTTTTTTGTCCAATAAAAACACTACTGGGATTATAAAAGGACAGACTAATTAAAAAAACACACACAACAGGATTACTGTGCATCATACGTGGGCTTCTGATGGTAAACCACCGTCACAAAGCACCGAAAGGTTCCTCAATCAAGCTTATGTTGACGCCCTATATACCTGGCACATATACTCATACTTACAACATTCTTTTGAAAAGTGCATCACTAAAATTACCGCGTACAACTAGCACATCTTTGTTTAAAAAATTAAACAAAATAACTCTTTTTTTGTACAATAAAAATACTACTGTGATTATAAAAGGACAGACTATTTATAAAAATACACACACCCGGAATACAGTGCTTCATACGAGGGCTTCTTATAGTAAACCACTCTCGCAAAACACCGAAAGGTTCCCCAATCATTCTTATGCTGACGCCCCATATACTTGGCATATATACTCATACTTAAAACATTCTTTTCCAACTGCACTACTAAAATTACCACTTACAACTAGCACATCGTTGTTTAAAAAAATCAAACAATATACCTCTTATTTTGTCCAATAAAAACACTACTGCGATTATAAAAGTACAAACTAATTAGAAAAAGACACATAATAGAAATACTGTGTATCATACGTGGGCTTCTGATGGTAAACCACCGTCGCAAAGCACCGAAAGGTTCCCAATCATGCTTATGATGACGCCCCTGATACTTGGCAGTTGGCACATATTCTCACACATACAACATTTATTTGCAACTGCATCACTAAAATTACCGCGTACAACTAGCACATCTTTGTTTAAAAAATCAAACAAAATACCTCTATTTTTGTCCAATAAAAACACTATTGGGATTATAAATGGATAGACAGATTAAAAAAACACACACAAAGGATTATTGTGCATCATACGTGGGCTTCTGATGGTAAACCACCGTCGCAAAGCACCGAAAGGTTCCCCAATCAACCTTATGTTGACGCCCTATATACTTGGCATATATGCTCATACTTACAACATTCTTTTGCAACTGCATCACTACAATTACCGCGTACAACTAGCACATCCTTGTTCAAAAAAATCCAACAAAATACCTCTTTTTTTTGTCCAATTAAAACACTACTGGGATAATAAAAGAACAGACTAATTAAAAAAACACACACAACAGGAATACTGTGCATCATACATGAGTTTCAGATGGTGAACCACCGTCACAAAGCACCGAAAGGTTCCCCAAACATACTTATGATGACGCCTCAGTTACTTGGCAGTTGGCAGATATACTTACAACATTGTTTTGCAACTGCATCACTAAAATTACCGCGTACAACTAGCACATCTTTGATTAAAAAAAACAAACAAAATACATCTTTTTTTTGTCCAATAAACACACTACTGGGATTATAAAAGGAAAGACTAACAAGAAAAACACACACAAAAGGAATACTATGCATCTTACGTGGGCTTCTGATGGTAAACCACCGTCGCAAAGCACTGAAAGGTTCCCCAATCATGCTTATGATGACGCCCCAGATTCTTGGCAGTTGGCACATATACTCACACATACAACATTCTTTTCCAACTGCATCACTAAATTTACCGCGTACAACTAGCATATCTATGTTTAAAAAATTAAACAAAATAATACTTTTTTCGTCCAATAAAAACACTACTGGGATTAGGAAAGGACAGACTAATTAGAAAAATACACACAACCAAAATACAGTGCATCACTCGTTGGCTTCTTATAGTAAACCCCTATGGCAAAGCACCGAAAGGTTCCCCAATCATGCTTTTGCTGACGCCCCATATACTTGGCATATATACTCATACTTACAACATTCTTTTCCAACTACATCACTAAAATTACCACGTACAACTAGCACATCTTTGTTTAAAAAAATCCAACAAAATACCTCTTTTTTTTCCAATAAAACGCTACTCGGAATATAAAAGAACAGACTAATTTAAAAAACACACATAATAGGAATACTGGGCATCATACGTGGGTTTCAGATGGTGAATCACCGTCGCAAAGCCCCGAAAGGTTCCCCAATCATGCTTATGATGACGCCTCAGATACTTGGCAGTTGGCACTTATACTCATACTTACAACATTCTTTTGCAACAGCATCACTAAAATTACCACGTACAACTAGCACATCATTGTTTAAAAAAATCAAACAAAATATCTCTTTTTTGTCCAATAAAAACACTACTGGAATTATAAAAGGACCGACTAATTAGAAAAACACACACAACAGCAATACTGTGCGTCATACGTGGGCTCCTGAGGGAAAACCATCGTCGCAAAGTACCGAAAGGTTCCCGAATCATGCTTATGTTGACGTCCTATATCCTTGGCAAATATACTCATACTTACAACATTGTTTTGCAACTGCATCACTAAAATTACCGCGTACAACTAGCACATGTTTGTTTAAAAAAACCAAGCAAAATACCGCTCATTTTGTCCAATAAAAACACTGCTGGGATTATAAAAGGACAGAGTAACGAGAAAAACAAACACAATAGGAATTTTGTGCATCGTACGTGGGCTTCTGATGGTAAACCACCGTCACAAAGCACTAAAAGGTTCCCCAATCATGCTTATGATAACGCGCCAGATACTTGGCAGTTGGCACATGTACTCACTCATACAACATTATTTTCCTACTGCATCACCAAAATTACCGCGTACAACTCGCACATCTTTCTTTAGAAAATTAAGCAAAATACCTCTATTTTGATCCAATAAAAACACTACTAGGATTATAAAAGGACAGACTTTTTAAAAAATATACATGCAACAGGAATACTGTGCATTATACGTGTATTTCTGATGGTAAACCACCATCGCAAAACACCGAAGGATTCCCGAATAATGCTTATGTAGACACCCCATACACTTGGCACATAAACTAACGAGTTACAATATTTTTTTGCAATCGCATCACTTAAATTTCCGCGTACAACTAGCACATCTTTGCTTAAAAAAATCATATAAAATACCTCTTTTTTTGTCCAATAAAAACACTACTGGGATTATAAAACGACAGACTAATTAAAAAAACACACATAAAGTATTACTGTGCATCATACGTGGGCTTCTGATGGTGAACCACCGTCGCAAAGCACCGAAAGGTTCTCCAATCATGCTTATGTCGACGCCCTATATACTTGGCATATATACTCATACTTACAACATTCTTTTGCAACTGCATCACTACAATTATCGCGTACAACTAGCACATCCTTGTTCAAAAAAATCCAACAAAATACCTCTTTTTTTTGTCCAAAAAACACTATTGGGATTATAAAAGAACAGATTAATTAAAAAAACACACACAACAGGAATACTGTGCATCATACTTGGGTTTCAGATGGTAAACCACCGTCGCAAAGCACCGAAGGGTTCCCCAATCATGCATATGACGACGCCTCAGGTACTTGGTAGTTGGCACAACATTCTTTTGCAACTACATCGCTAAAATTACCGCGTACAACTAGCACATCTTTGTTTACAAAAATCAAACAAAATACCTCTTTTTTGTCCAATAAAAACACTGCTGGGATTCTAAAAGGACAGACTAAAGTGAAAAACAAACACAATAGGAATACTGTGCATCATACGTGGGCTTCTGATGGTAAACCACCGTCGCAAAGCACTGAAAGATTCCCCAATCATGCTTATGATGACGCCCAGATACTTGGCAGTTGTCTCATATACTCACACATACAACATTCTTTTCCTACTGCATCACTAAAATTACCGTGTACAACTAGCACATCTTTCTTTAAAAAATTAAACAAAATACTTCTTTTTTTCTCCAATAAAAACACGACTAGGATTATAAAAGGACAGACTAATTAAAAAATATACACACAACAAAAATACTGTGCATCATACGTGGGTTTCGGATGGTAAACCACCGTCGCAAAACACCGAAATATTCCCCAATCATGCTTATGTAGACGCCCTATACACTTGGCACATATACTCACACTTACAACATTTTTTTGCTACTGCATCACTAAAATAACCGCGTACAACTAGCACATCTTTGTTTAAAAAAATCAAACAAAATACCTCTTTTTTTACCAAAAAAAACACTACTGGGATTATAAAATGATAGACTAATTAAAAAAACACACACAACAGGATTACTGTGCATCATACGAGGGCTTCTGATGGTAAACCACCATCGCAAAGCACCGAAAGGTTCCCCAATCAAGGTTATGTTGACGCCCTATATACCTGGCACATATACTCATACTTACAATATTCTTTTGCAACTACGTCACTTCAATTACCGCGTACAACTAGCACATCTTTGTTTAAAAAATTAAACAAAATAACTCTTTTTTTGTCCAATAAAAACACTACTGGGATTATAAAAGGACAGACTAATTAGAAAAATACACACAACCGGAATACAGTGCATCATACGTGGGCTTCTTATAGGAAACCACTTTCGCAAAGCACCGAAAGGTTCCCCAATCATGCTTATGCTAACGCCCCATATACTTGGCATATATACTCATACTTACCACATTCTTTTCCAACTGCATCACTAAAATTACCACGTACAACTTGCACATCTTTGTTTAAAAAAATCAAACAAAATGCCTCTTATTTTATCCAATAAAAACACTACTACGATTATAAAAGAACAGACTAATTAGAAAAACACACACAATAGGAATATTGTGCATCATACGTGGGCTTCTGATGGTAAACCACTGTCGCAAAGCACTGAAAGGTTCCCAATCATGCTTATGATGACCTCCAGATACTTGGCAGTTGGCACATATACTCACACATACAACATTTTTTTCCAACTGCATCACTAAAATTACCGCGTACAACTAGCACATCTTTGTTTAAACAAATCAAACAAAATACCTCTTTTTTGTCCAATAAAAACACTACGGGATTATAAAAGGACAAACTAATTAAAAAATATACATACGACAGGAATATTGTGCATCATACGTGGGTTTCGTTGGTAAACCACCGTCGCATAGCACCGAAAGATTCCCAGATCATGCTTATGTGGACGCCCCATACACTCGGCACATATACTCACACTTACAACATTTTTTTGCAACTGCATCACTAAAATTACCGCGTACCACTAGCACATCTTTGTTTAAAAAAATCAAACGAAATACCTCATTTTTTGTCCAATAAAAACACTACTGGGATTATAACAGGACAGACTAATTAAAAAAACACACACAACAGGATTACTGTGCATCATACGTGGGCTTCTGATGGTAAACCACCGTCGCAAAGCACCGAAAGGTTACCCAATCAAGCTTATGTTGACGCCCTATACACTTGGCATATATACTCATACTTACAACATTCTTATCCAACTGCATCACTACAATTGCCACGTACAACTAGCACACCCTTTTTTAAAAAAATCCAACAAAATGCCTCTTTTTTTGTCCAATAAATACCCTACTGGGATTATGAAAGAACAGAATAATTAAAAAAACACGCACAACAGGAATACTGTACATAATTTGTGGGTTTCAGATGGTAAACCACCGTCGCAAAGCACCGAATGGTTCCCCAATCATGCTTATGATGACGCCTCAGATACTTTGTAGTTGGCACATATACTCATACTTACAACAATCTTTTGCGATTGCATCACTAAAATTACCACGTACAACTAGCACATCATTGTTTAAAAAAATCAAACAAAATATCTCTTTTTTGTCCAATAAAAACACTACTGGAATTATAAAAGGACCGACTAATTAGAAAAACACACACAACAGCAATACTGTGCGTCATACGTGGGCTCCTGAGGGAAAACCATCGTCGCAAAGTACCGAAAGGTTCCCGAATCATGCTTATGTTGACGTCCTATATCCTTGGCAAATATACTCATACTTACAACATTGTTTTGCAACTGCATCACTAAAATTACCGCGTACAACTAGCACATGTTTGTTTAAAAAAACCAAGCAAAATACCGCTCATTTTGTCCAATAAAAACACTGCTGGGATTATAAAAGGACAGAGTAACGAGAAAAACAAACACAATAGGAATTTTGTGCATCGTACGTGGGCTTCTGATGGTAAACCACCGTCACAAAGCACTAAAAGGTTCCCCAATCATGCTTATGATAACGCGCCAGATACTTGGCAGTTGGCACATGTACTCACTCATACAACATTATTTTCCTACTGCATCACCAAAATTACCGCGTACAACTCGCACATCTTTCTTTAGAAAATTAAGCAAAATACCTCTATTTTGATCCAATAAAAACACTACTAGGATTATAAAAGGACAGACTTTTTAAAAAATATACATGCAACAGGAATACTGTGCATTATACGTGTATTTCTGATGGTAAACCACCATCGCAAAACACCGAAGGATTCCCGAATAATGCTTATGTAGACACCCCATACACTTGGCACATAAACTAACAGTTACAATATTTTTTTGCAACTGCATCACTTAAATTTCCGCGTACAACTAGCACATCTTTGCTTAAAAAAATCATATAAAATACCTCTTTTTTTGTCCAATAAAAACACTACTGGGATTATAAAACGACAGACTAATTAAAAAAACACACATAAAGTATTACTGTGCATCATACGTGGGCTTCTGATGGTGAACCACCGTCGCAAAGCACCGAAAGGTTCTCCAATCATGCTTATGTCGACGCCCTATATACTTGGCATATATACTCATACTTACAACATTCTTTTGCAACTGCATCACTACAATTATCGCGTACAACTAGCACATCCTTGTTCAAAAAAATCCAACAAAATACCTCTTTTTTTTGTCCAAAAAACACTATTGGGATTATAAAAGAACAGATTAATTAAAAAAACACACACAACAGGAATACTGTGCATCATACTTGGGTTTCAGATGGTAAACCACCGTCGCAAAGCACCGAAGGGTTCCCCAATCATGCATATGACGACGCCTCAGGTACTTGGTAGTTGGCACAACATTCTTTTGCAACTACATCGCTAAAATTACCGCGTACAACTAGCACATCTTTGTTTACAAAAATCAAACAAAATACCTCTTTTTTGTCCAATAAAAACACTCTTTGGGATTCTAAAAGGACGGACTAAAGTGAAAAACAAACACAATAGGAATATCGTGCATCATACGTGGGCTTCGATGGTAAACCACCGTCGCAAAGCACTCGAAAGATTCCCCAATCATGCTTATGATGACGCCCAGATACTTGGCAGTTGTCTCATATACTCACACATACAACATTCTTTTCCTCTCTGCATCACTAAAATTACCGTGTACAACTAGCACATCTTTCTTTAAAAAATTAAACAAAATACTTCTTTTTTTCTCCAATAAAAACACGACTAGGATTATAAAAGGACAGACTAATTAAAAAATATACACACAACAAAAATACTGTGCATCATACGTGGGTTTCGGATGGTAAACCACCGTCGCAAAACACCGAAATATTCCCCAATCATGCTTATGTAGACGCCCTATACACTTGGCACATATACTCACACTTACAACATTTTTTTGCTACTGCATCACTAAAATAACCGCGTACAACTAGCACATCTTTGTTTAAAAAAATCAAACAAAATACCTCTTTTTTTACCAAAAAAAACACTACTGGGATTATAAAATGATAGACTAATTAAAAAAACACACACAACAGGATTACTGTGCATCATACGAGGGCTTCTGATGGTAAACCACCATCGCAAAGCACCGAAAGGTTCCCCAATCAAGGTTATGTTGACGCCCTATATACCTGGCACATATACTCATACTTACAATATTCTTTTGCAACTACGTCACTTCAATTACCGCGTACAACTAGCACATCTTTGTTTAAAAAATTAAACAAAATAACTCTTTTTTTGTCCAATAAAAACACTACTGGGATTATAAAAGGACAGACTAATTAGAAAAATACACACAACCGGAATACAGTGCATCATACGTGGGCTTCTTATAGGAAACCACTTTCGCAAAGCACCGAAAGGTTCCCCAATCATGCTTATGCTAACGCCCCATATACTTGGCATATATACTCATACTTACCACATTCTTTTCCAACTGCATCACTAAAATTACCACGTACAACTTGCACATCTTTGTTTAAAAAAATCAAACAAAATGCCTCTTATTTTATCCAATAAAAACACTACTACGATTATAAAAGAACAGACTAATTAGAAAAACACACACAATAGGAATATTGTGCATCATACGTGGGCTTCTGATGGTAAACCACTGTCGCAAAGCACTGAAAGGTTCCCAATCATGCTTATGATGACCTCCAGATACTTGGCAGTTGGCACATATACTCACACATACAACATTTTTTTCCAACTGCATCACTAAAATTACCGCGTACAACTAGCACATCTTTGTTTAAACAAATCAAACAAAATACCTCTTTTTTTGTCCAATAAAAACACTACCGGGATTATAAAAGGACAAACTAATTAAAAAATATACATACGACAGGAATATTGTGCATCATACGTGGGTTTCTGTTGGTAAACCACCGTCGCATAGCACCGAAAGATTCCCCAGTCATGCTTATGTGGACGCCCCATACACTCGGCACATATACTCACACTTACAACATTTTTTTGCAACTGCATCACTAAAATTACCGCGTACCACTAGCACATCTTTGTTTAAAAAAATCAAACGAAATACCTCATTTTTTGTCCAATAAAAACACTACTGGGATTATAACAGGACAGACTAATTAAAAAAACACACACAACAGGATTACTGTGCATCATACGTGGGCTTCTGATGGTAAACCACCGTCGCAAAGCACCGAAAGGTTACCCAATCAAGCTTATGTTGACGCCCTATACACTTGGCATATATACTCATACTTACAACATTCTTATCCAACTGCATCACTACAATTGCCACGTACAACTAGCACACCCTTTTTTAAAAAAATCCAACAAAATGCCTCTTTTTTTGTCCAATAAATACCCTACTGGGATTATGAAAGAACAGAATAATTAAAAAAACACGCACAACAGGAATACTGTACATAATTTGTGGGTTTCAGATGGTAAACCACCGTCGCAAAGCACCGAATGGTTCCCCAATCATGCTTATGATGACGCCTCAGATACTTTGTAGTTGGCACATATACTCATACTTACAACAATCTTTTGCGATTGCATCACTAAAATTACCACGTACAACTATCACATCTTTGTTTCAAAAAATCAAACAAAATACTTCTTTTTTTGTCCAATAAAAACACTACTGGAATAATAATAAGGACAGACTAATTAGAAAAAAAAAACACACACACAACAACAATACTGTGCATCATACGTGGGATTCTGATGGTAAACCACCGTCGTAAAACACCGAAAGGTTCCCCAATAATGCTTATGATGACGCCCCAAATACGTCGTAGTTGGCACATATACTCATACTTACAACATTTTTTTGCAACTGCATCACTAAAATTACTGCGTACAACTAGCACATCTTTGTTCAAAAAAAATAAACAAAATACCTCTTTTTTTGTCCAATGAAATCACTGCTGCGATTATAAAAGGACAGACTAATTAGAAAAGCACACACAACATCAATACTGTGCATCATACATGGGCTCCTGATGGTAAACCATCGTCGCAAAGCACCCAAAAGTTCCCCAATCATGCTTATGTTGACGCCCCATATCCTTGGCACATACACTCATACTTACAACATTCTTTTGCAACTGCATCACTAAAATTACCGTGTACAACTAGCACATCTTTGTTTAATAAAATCAAACAGAATACCTCTTTTTTTGTCCAATAAAAACACTGCTGGGGTTATAAAAGGACAGACTAAGAAGAAAAACAAACACAGTAGGAATACTGTGCATCATACGTGGGCTTCTGATGGTAAACTACCGCCGCAAAGCACTGAAAGGTTCCCCAGTCATGCTTATGATGACGCCCCAGATACTTGGCAGTTGGCACATATACTCACACATACAACATTCTTTTCCAACTGTATCACTAAAATTACTGCGTACAACTAGCACATCTTTCTTTAAAAAATTAAACAAAATACCTCTTTTTTTGTCCAATAAAAACACTACTAGGATTATAAAAGGACAGACTAATTAAAAAATATACACACAACAGGAATACTATGCATCTTACGTTGGTTTCTGATGGTAAACCACCGTCGCAAAGCACCGAAAGATTCCCCAGTCATGCTTATGTCGACGCCCCAGATACTTGACGGTTGGCACATATACTCATAATTACAACATTCTTTTCCAACTGCATCACTAAAATTACCGCGTACAACTTGCACATCCTTGTTTGAAAAAATCAAACAAAATACCTCTTTTTTTGTCCACTAAAAACACTACTACGATTATAAAAGTACAGACTAATAAGAAAAACACACACAATATGAATACTTTGCATCATAAGAGGGTTTCTGATGGTAAACCACTGTCGCAAAGCACTGAAAGGTTCCCCAATCATGCTTAGGATGACACCCCAGATACTTGGCAGTTGGCACGTATACTCACACATATAACATTTTTTTCCAACTGCATGACTAAAATTACCGCGTACAACTGGCACATCTTTCTTTAAAAAATTAAACAAAATACCTCTTTTTTTGTCCAATAAAAACACAACTAGGATTATAAAAGGACAGACTAATTAAAAAATATACACACAACAGGAATATTGTGCATCATACGTTGGTTTCTAATGGTAAACCACTGTCGCAAAGCACCGAAAGATTCCCAATCTTGCATATGTTGACGCCCCGTATCCTTGGCACATATACTCATACTTACAACATTCTTTTGCAACTGCATCACTATAATTACCGCATAGAACTAGCACATCTTCGTTTAAAAAAATAAAAAAAAAATACCTCTTTTTTTGTCTAATAAAAACCCTACTGAGATTATAAAAGGACAGACTAATTAGAAAAACACACACAACAGGAATACTGTGCATCATACGTGGGTTTCTGATGGTAAACCAACGTTGCAAAGCTTCGAAAGGTTCCCTATTCAAGCTTATTTTGACTCCCCATATACTTAGCACATATACTCATACTTACAACATTCTTTTGCAACTGCATCAATGCAATTACCGCATACAACTAGCCCATATTTGTTTAAAAAAATCAAACCAAATACCTCTTTTTTTTTGTCCAATAAAAACACTACTACGATTATAAAAGGACAAACTAATTAGAAAAACACACATAACTGGAATACTGTGCATCATACGTGGGCTCCTGATGGTAAACCATCGTCGCAAAGCACCGAAAGGTTCCCCAATCATGCTTATGTTGACGCCCCATATACTTGGCACACATACTCACACATACAACATTCTTTTCCTACTGCATCACTAAAATTACCGCGTACAACTAGCACATCTTTGTTTAAAAATTAAACAAAATACCTCTTTTTTTGTGCAGTAAAAATACTACTGGGATTATAAAAGGACATACTAATTCGAAAAACACCCACAACAGGAATACTTTGCATCATACGCGGGTTTCTGATGGTAAACCACCGTCGCAAATGTGAAACCCCAGCCAAAACCAACCATAGAGTAAGGGGTTTGGGATGCATATCATATTTTATTGCATGTTTAAATTTATTTTTATATGATTTTATGTGCATTGAATTTGTGTTTTATAGTCTAGAGGGCTTGATTATGATTATTGAGTGAGAAGGACTAAATGGTAATTTTTACTTGATGTGAAAATATGGAGATAGCTTGGGAAATAAATAGGAAAAGAATTTTAGAGAGGAAATACAAGCAAGAGTTGTTGTGGTGTTGTGGTTAGAGCTTTGGAATTAATTCTTAAGGTCTTGGGTTCGAATTCCATCATAGAAGCTTTAGCTAGATTAAATTTTATTTTTGCTTAGTGGAGGAAATTTCGGTCTTATGAACTTAGAGTAAGGTAGGGATGATGGTCCTAAGAGAGACATGTTAGAGGTATTCTCATTCCACTCCTTTACTCTACTCGAATTTCTCAAAGGGAATTCATTTTCCCTTGATCCTTAATTTTCCTCAATTTTCAACTCCTTGCTTTGATCAAGATGTTCTATCCATTTTCTTTCCAGAAATTTCAGTAAAATGCTGTGATCTTGTGAGATCAAAATGTCCTAGTAAAAGGCTTCTCATTGTCTGAAAAATGTGGAAGAATGGTAGGAAAAATCTCTCTAGTAAGCTTGCTGAAATTTCACTCTAGACTAGTTCATCTTACTTCTTAGAATGAGCTGAAATTTTTCAACTTGTTGCACCTTCAAATTGTCGAGCTTCTTAGCTGACTTTCCCTCCCAAATACTGCAAAAAAAATGGCCTTAAGATTAGTTTGAAACATGAATTATTGCTGCCATTTTCGGACTGCACAATGGCTGTGCAAAAACAGTAAAAATTCTGGGCGAAATCGCAGCTTGGAGGTCCAAAACCAAGATGTTTTCTTCTAGATTTTGTGTAGCACCTTAGCCATGTTTTTCCTCCATGAAGAAGGCTGGAAACCAACCTTGAATACCCCCAAAATTCCCCTTCAAACTCTCTGCAAGTTGGCTGGAAATGGCAGCCGAAAATCTACCCAGAAAATTGCTGTTCAGCGAAAAACTGTGCAGGAAAATTTTCCAGCTTTGGTTCCTATTTCTCTTCTAGCCGAAACACCAACCTTATTCTGCAAAAACCTTCCCTAAACCTCCATTAACTGAACTCCATTGTCCTCCGTAAGTTCTGCACGAAAATCCAGCCATGGATGCCTAAAAGATTTCCAAAAAAAATTCTACAATCATTCCTTAATTTGGATACCAAAATTCCAGCTACCATGATTTAACAACTTTCTATAAAATATACCTCAAACAACCAGACCTTCTCTCCACCATTATACTCCATAATTTCAGCCACCCTAAGCCTCCTTCAACCATCTTTCATTCAACCAAAACACTGCCCAGAAATTCATCCATGGCAGATCTCCAAAAGCTCTCCAATAATCAAAGATATTCTTGTGATATCTAGTTTCCAAATTTGCTTCCCAAAAATAATCTTCAAGGATATTAACAACTAGCCTTCCCTTTTTCCTTCCAAACCATAAAAACCATCTTCCTAAACCATACAAATAGTTTGGCAGCCCTAATCCCTTCAGAATTTCAGCAGCCTCCATCCAAGAACTCTCTATTCTCTTCAACCTTCAAGAACACATAATACACCAAGAACACCTACTCATTCCTTTCACCTAATACCTCTCCAAATCACTTCAAACTACCTCTAAAAATTCCAGATTTCATCTATTCATTACTGTGAGTCCATCCGTACCATTTTTAACATCAAACTCCAAAATCCAATTTGCACTTTTGGATAAAAAAAAAAACCCAGAAATTTTGTGAAGGCTTAAGAACACCTTCAAGGTAGGATTATTCAATCAACTTCATCTTCGCTAATATTCAATCTCTAATGAATATATATGTGTTTAAGCATGCTAATGAACCTTCTTCTTCTTCTTCTTCTTCTTCTTCTTCTTCTTCTTCTCTCTCTCTCTCTCTCTCTCATGGCCGAAAATTCCCCTCTCTTGGCCGGATGACTTTTTCTCCCATGAACATGCTTCCGCCATCTCCCATGGACAAAGTTAGACATCTAGGAGTTGAGATCTACTCTAAACTCCTTCAAGGCATTCATCAACCAAGTAAGTACCTTCAATCTTAGCTTTTTAAACTCTAGATTCATGTCTCTAGGAAGATGATGATAGTAGGTGGTTGGCGATAGGATTTAAGTATTATATATATTGTTGATATTGAAGCATGAATGTATGTATGAATATGAAGGAGATGGGATTTATGCATGGATAGATTATCTTGGTCGATTGTATGATGATTTGAGATTTAATGCATGTCTCCATGTCATAGGTAGTATTTGAGATGAAGTATGCTAGAGATTATGTCACCTTTGGTGAATGGGATTTATATTCATGTTGGATTATTGAAGCCATGATCATATTTATGCTAGTAGGGGTTAGATCATGTTTTGATAAATTGAGATCTATGCTTGTATGCATGATTTAGATGATTTGATGAATTGAAGGGTTGTATATGTTCATGATTGTGGTTAGCTATAGGAATATGATCATGATCTAGTTGTCCCTAAGCTAAATTTTATTTCATTAATAAAATATTTAATAATATGATTTTTCTAGTAAAATTTTGAAAACCATGGGAAAATGTGGATTTGGTCTTTTATATAAAATAGTGATTTTTAGTCAAATAAATAATAATTTTTACTAGAAAAATAAAAAAATATTATTTAAAATAATAAAATGAATTAGAGCCTTGTATGGAAATAATTATAATTAATAAAATATTTATTACTAAAAATTTAATTATTATCTTTTAATAAAAACCCATTAAGGATTTGCTTATTATTTTTCAAGCAAGACTCATTAAATTTATTTTCAACAAATTTTAGCTATCAATTATTTTCTAACAACTAAATTATTAATAAATCATTATTATACCTAATACCACCTTGGACCCTTTTTCAAATAAACCATAATTTATTTTTAGCAAGATTTAAACCTTCAACTTTTTGTACCTATTTCCCAAACTCTAGTTATTTTAATATCAAACTAGATTTATTTTATACACCCTTTTTATTTATTATCAAGCCTTAAAGCTTCAGACTCTAGGGACATGATTGTAGTAAGTTGAGTTAGTTTTATTTGTGAAAGTGAATCATTGGCTTGAGTTTGATTGTGGTTTGTATTTACCCCATGCAGGGTTAGGTCAGCTGTTGGAGACCTTTGTTGTGAGCAAAGATCAGGTAAGCTCCTGCATAAAACCTATTTGATGAATAAATTATCTTTATAGCAAGCCAAATGTAGAGTGCATGGTCACTCACTTTTGTAAAGGCAATTGAAGATTATTTCCGTTCTCATTTCAGACAAACAAATTATTTGCAAATCAATAAGAAGATTTACTCAAAACTCAAAACTCTTTCTAAAACTGATTTTGACAAAGACTTTGGAAATCCTTAATTGCCATTTTCAAGTGGAACTGTGTTTTGTTCATTTTCTTCCCAAGTTGGATATGTTACGTTGAATACTCAATGGGGGTAGACTGGTAGTACTAGTTTTGAAGAGCAAGAGTGAGTCTTCTGGCAGGAGGCCTCCTCCAGAAGATGAACTCAACTTAGAGAAACGTTAGTACTACTTAGTCATGCTGGTCCGAGCTAGCAGTTTTTATTTCAGTCAAATGACTGTTTTTTGCCGGAATGGACACCCGGTTGTTGTTTGGGTATAGAGAATGAGGAGTATCTTGCCCGGTAGGCTGATCACCTACCTTTAGTCAGTCTGTACAAAGTGTGGCATTCTGACCATTGTATGGTTATGGGGCCCAACGTGTGGTAACCCATAATCCTTTCTTTCGAGTGGTTGATCTTAGAAATTATGTATGGCTGGAAAAGCCAAAACGTCACTCTTGCTTTTGACTAATGTTTATTGCTTGCCAATATTTCACTTATAAAGTTTTTATACTCTGCATCCACGAACTATTTCCACTGAACACCCAAAGCACACACGGACTTACAGAGATTTCTGTCTCATCACCTTTTAACCATGATTTCAGGCCGATCCTGCTGTGGGGATGAGTAGATAGTGTTATCTGCCTTGGAAGAGAATGTTGTCTTTTATTTTTATGTATTGCTTTGGGGAGTTGAGAGTGGATGATTTTATTTATGGATTTGTTTTTCTTTTGGGAATTCATGCTTTTATTCGTGGATTTATTCTTGAGTTGTAATAAATTTTAAGTTAAATTATTATTTTCATTTCGCTATTTTAATTGTATGACCTAGTTATAAAGACCCCTTGTCCTTTGGAGGGGGCGACATCCAAGGCCCTGGCGTGCCTAGGAAGCGGGTTGTTACAACAAAGCACCGCAAGGTTCCCCAATCATGTTTATGTTGACAGCCCATGTACTTGGCACATATACTCATACTTACAACATTCTTTTGCAACTACATCACTAAAATTACCGCGTACAACTAGCACATCTTTCTTTAAAAAAATCAAACAAAATACGACTTTTTTTGTCCAATAAAAACACTACCGGGAATATAAAAGGACGGACTAATTAGAAAAACACACACAACCGGAATACTGTGAATCATACGTGGGCATCTGATGGTAAACCAACGTCGCAAAACACCGAAAGGTTCCCCTATCATACTTATGTTGACGCCCAATATACTTGGTAGTTGGCACACATACTCATACTTACAACATTCTTTTGCAACTGCATCACTAAAATTACCATGTACAACAAGCACATCTTTGTTTTAAAAAAAATCAAACAAAATACCTCTTTTTTTGTCAAATAAAAACACTACTGCGATTATAAAAGGACAGACTAATTTGAAAAACACACACAACAGGAATATTGTCCATCATACGTGGGCTTCTAATGGTAAACCATCGACGCAAAGCATCGAAAGGTTCCCCAATCATGCTTATGTCGACGTTCCACACACTTGGCAGTAGGCACATATACACATACTTTCAACATTCTTTTGCAACTGCATCACAAAAATTACCGCGTACAACTAGCACATCTTTGTTTAAAAAAATCAAACAAAATACCTCTTTTTTTTTGTAAAAAAAAAAAACACTACAGGGATTATTAAAGGACATACTAATAAGAAAAAAAAACACACACAACAGCAATACTGTACGTCATACGTGGGCTTCTGATGGTAAACTACCATCACAAAGCACCGAAAGGTTTCCCAATCATGCTTATGATGACGCCCCAGATACTTGGCAGTTGGCACATATACTCATACATACAACATTCTTTTGCAACTGCATCACTAAAATTACCACGTACAACTAGCACATCTTTGTTTAAAAAATCCAAACAAAATACCTCTTTTTTTGTCCAATGAAAACACTACTGCGATTATAAAAGGACAGACTAATTAGAAAAACACACACAACATCAATACTGTGCATCAGAAGTGGACTCCTGATGGTAAACCATCGTCGCAAAGCACCGAAAGGTTCCCCAATCATGCTTATGTTGACGCCCCATATCCTTGGCACATATACTGATACATACAACATTCTTTTACAACTACATCACTAAAATTACCGCGTACAACTAGCACATATTTGTTTAAAAAAATCAAACAAAATACCTCTTTTTTGTCCAATAAAAACACTACTGGGATTATAAAAGGACAGACTAATTAGAAATAAACACAGAACAGGAATACTGTCCATCATACATGGACTTCTGATGGTAAACCACCGTCGCAAAGCACCGAAAGGTTCCCCAGCATGCTTATGTTGACGCCCCATATACTTGGCAAATATAGTCATACTTACAACAAACTTTTGCAACAGCATCACTACAATTACCGCGTACAACTACCACATATTTGTTTAGAAAAATTAAACAAAATATCTCTTTTTTTGTCCAATGAAATCTCTACTGCGACTATAAATGGACAGACTAATTAGAAAAACAAACACAACCGGAATACTGTGCATCATACATGGGCTTCTGATGGTAAACCAACGTCGCAAAGCTCCGAAAGGTTCCCCAATCGAGCTTATGTTGACGCCCCATATACTTGGCACATATACTCAGACTTATAACATTCATTTGCAACTGCATCACTAAAATTACCGCGTACAACTAGCACATATTTGTTTAAAAAAATCAAACAAAATACCTCTTTTTTTTGTCCAATAAAAACACTCCTGCGATTATAAATAGACAGACTAATTAGAAAAACATACACAACAGGAATACTGTGCATCGAACGTGGGATCATGATGGAAAACCATAGTCGCAATGCACCGAAAAATTCCTCAATCATGCTTATGCTTATGCCCTATATACTCAAACTTACAACATTCTTTTACAACTGCATCACTAAAATAACCGCGTATAACTAGCACATCTTTGTTTAAAAAAATCAAACAAAATATCTCTTTTTTTGTCTAATAAAAACGCTTCTGCGATTATAAAAGAACAGACTAATTAGAAAAACACACAGAACAGGAATACTGTCCATCATACGTAGGCTTCTGATGGTAAACCACCGTCGCAAAGGACCGAAAGGTTCTGCAGCATGCTTATGTTGACGCCCCATATACTTGGCAAATATACTCATACTTACAACAAACTTTTGCAACAGCATCACTATAGTTACCGCGTACAACTAGCACATCTTTGTTTAGAAAAATCAATCAAAATACCTATTTTTTTGTCTAATGAAAACACTACTGCGATTACAAAAGGACAGGCTAATTGGAAAAACACACACAACCGGAATATTGCGCATCATACGTGGGCTTTTGATGGTAAAGCAACGTCGCAAAGCACCGAAAGGTTTCCCAATCGAGCTTATGTTGACGCCCCATATACTTTGCACATACATTCAAACTTATAACATTCATTTGTAACTGTATCACTAAAATTACCGCGTACAACTAACACATATTTGTTTAAAAAAATCAAACAAAATACCACTTTTATTGTCAAACAAAAACACTACTGAGATTATAAAAGGACAGACTAATTAGAAAATCATACACAACAGGAATACTGTGCATCATACGTGGGCTCCTGATGGTAAACCACTGTCGCAAAGCACCGAAAGGTTCCCAAATCATGCTTATGTTGACCCATATACTTGGCACATATACTCATACTTACAACAAACTTTTGCAACTGCATCACTACAATTACCGCGTACAACTAGCACATCTTTGTTTAAAAAAATCGAACAAAATACCTCTTATTTTGTCCAATGAAAACACTACTGGGATTATAAAAGGACAGACTAATTAGAAAAAATACACAACAGGAATACTGTGCATCAAACGTGTGATCATGATGGAAAACCATCGTCTCAATGCACCGAAAAATTCCTCAATCATGCTTATGCTTACGCCCTACATACTTGGCACATATACTCAAACTTACAACATTCTTTTGCAACTGCATCACTAAAATAACCGTGTACAACTAGCACATCTTTGTTTAAAAAAATCAAACTAAATATCTCTTTTTTTGTCTAATAAAAACGCTTCTGCGATTTTAAAAGGACAGACTATTTAGTAAAACACACAGAACAGGAATACTGTCCATCATACATGGGATTCTGATGGTAAATCCCTGTCGCAAAGCACCAAAAAATTCCTCAATCATGCTTACGCTAACGCCCCATATACTTGGCACATATATTCAAACTTACAACTTTCTTTAGCAATTGCATCACTAAAATTACTGCGTACAACTTGCACATACTTCTTTAAAAAAATCAAACAAAATACCTCTTTTTTTTGTCCAATAAAAACACTACTGCGATTATAAAAGCACAGACTAATTAGAAAAACACAAACAACAGGAATACTGTGTGTCAAACGTGGGATCATGACGGAAAACCATCGTCGCAAAGCACCGAAAAATTCCTCAATCATGCTTATGCATACGCCCAATATACTTGGCACATATTCTCAAACTTACAACATTCTTTTGCAACTGCATCACTAAAATTACCGCGTACAACTAGCACATATTTGTTTAATAAAATCAAACAAAATACCTATTTTTATGTCTAATAAAAACACTACTGCGATTATAAAAGGGCAGACTAATTAGAAAAACACACACAACAGGAATACTGTGCATCATACGTGGGCTCCTGATGGTAAACCACTGTCGCAAAGCACTGAAAGGTTCCTCAATCATGCTTATAATGACGCCAGAGATACTTGGCAGTTGGCACATATACTCCAACTTTCAACATTCTTTTGCAACTGCATCACTAAAATTACCGCGTATAACAAGCACATCTTGGTATAAAAAAATCATACAAAATACATCTTTTTTTGTCTAATAAAAACACTACTGCGATTATAAAAGGACAGACTAATTAGAGAAACACACAAAACAGGAATACTGTCCATCATACGTGGGCTTCTGATGGTAAACCATCGTCACAAAGCACCGAAATGTTCCTCAATCATGCTTATGAAGATGCCCCATACAGTTGGCACATATACTCACACTTACAACATTCTTTTGCAACTGCATTACTAAAATTTCCGCATACAACTAGCACATATTTCTTTAAAAAATAATAAAAACAATACTGGGATTATAAAAGGACAGACTAATTAAAAAAACACACACAACTGGATTACTGTGCGTCATACCTGGGCTTTAAATGGAAAACCACCGTCGCAAAGTACCGAAAGGATCCCTTATCATGCTTTTGTTGACGGCCTATGTACTTGGCACATATACTCAAACTTACAACATTCTTTTGCAACTGCATCACTAAAATTACCGCGTACAACTAGCACATCTTTGTTTAAAAAAATCAAACAAAATACCACTTTTTTTTGTCCAATAAATACACTACTGTGATTATAAAAGGACAGACTAATTAGAAAAACACACACAACAGGAATACTGTGCATCATACGTGGGTTTCTGATGGTAAACCACCGTCGGAAAGCACCGAAAGGTTCCCCAATCATGCTTATGTTGACGCCCTATCTACTTGGCACATATACTCATACTTACAACATTCTTTTGCAACTGCATCACTAAAATTACCGCGTACAACTAGCACATCTTTGTTTAAAAAAATCAAAAAAAATACCTCTTTTTTTGTCCAATAAAAACACTACTGGGATTATAAAAGGACAGACTAATAGGAAAAACAAACACAATAGGAATACTGTGCATCATACGTGGGCTTCTGATGGTAAACCACCATCGCAAAGCACTGAAAGGTTCTCCAATCATGCTTATGATGACGCTCAGATACTTGGTAGTTGGCATATATACTCACACATACAACATTCTTTTCCAACTGCCTCACTAAAATTACCGAGTACAACTAGCACATCTTTCTTTAAAAAATTAAACAAAATACCTCTTTTTTTGTCCAGTAAAAGCACTATTAGGATTATACAAGGACAGAATAATTAAAAAATATACACACAACAGGAATACTGTGCATCATACGTGGGTTTCTGATGGTAAACCATCGTCGCAAAGCACCGAAAGATTCCCCAATCTTGCTTATGTAGACGCTCCATACACTTGGCACATATACTCACACTTACAACATTTTTTTGCAACTGCATCACTAAAATTATCGCGTACAACTAGCATATCTTTGTTTTAAAAAATCAAACAAAATACCTCTTTTTTTGTCCAATAAAAACACTACTGGGATTATAAAAGGACGGACTAACAAGAAAAACAAACACAATAGGAATATTGTGCATCATACGTGGGCTTCGATAGTAAACCACCGTCGCAAAGCACTGAAAGGATCCCCAATCATGCTTATGATGATGCCCAAGATACTTGGCATTTGGCACATATACTCACACATACAACATTCTTTTGCAACTACATCACTACACTTACCACGTACAACTAGCATATCTTTGTTTAAAAAAATCAAACAAATTAACTCTTTTTTTGTCCAATAAAAACACTACTGGGAGTATAAAAGGGCAGACTAATTAGAAAAACAAACATAACAGGAATACTTTGCATCATACGTGGGTTTCTGATGGTAAACTACCGTCGCAATGCACCGAATGATTCCCCAATGAAGCTTATGTAGACGCCCCATACACTTGGCACATATACTCACACTTATAACATTCTTTTCCAACTGCATCACTAAAATTATCACGTACAGTTAGCACACCTTTGTGTAGAAAAATAAAACAAAATACCTCTTTTTTTGTCCAATAAATACACTTCTGGGATTAAAAAAGAACAGACTAATTAAAAAAACACACACAACAGGATTACTGTGCATCATACGTGGGCTTCTGACGGTAAACCACCGTCGCAAAGAATCGAAAGGTTCCCCAATCATGCTTATGTTGACGCCCTATATACTGGCACATATACTCATACTTACAACATTCTTTTGCAACTGCATCACTACAATTACTGCGTACAACTAGCATATCGTTGTTTAAAAGAATCCATCAAAATACCTCTTTTTTTGTCCAATAAAAATAGTACTGGGATTATAAAAGAACAGGCTAATTAAAAAAACACACACAACAGGAATACTGTGCATCATACGTGGGTTTCAGATGGTAAACCACCGTCGCAAAGCACCGAAAGGTTCCCCTATCATGCTTTTGTGGACGGCCTATGTACTTGTCACACATACTCATACTTACAACATTCTTTTGCAACTGCATAACCAAAATTACCGCGTACAACTAGCACATATTTGTTTAAAAAAATCAAACAAAATAACTCTTTTTTATCCAATAAAAACACTACTGGGATTGTAAAAGGACAGACTAAATAGAAAAACACACACAACAGCAATACTGTGCATCATACGTGGGCTTCTGATGGTAAACCATCGTGGCAATGATGGTGAATGCAGTAACAAGGAGCCATGGACGGAAAAAAACTGAGACAAAAAAAAAAAATTAAACGCGAGCCATAAAGGCCATGCGGAAGCGTGAAGATCATACCTTTGCGCTCCTTAACCCTTCTAGGTTGAGTAAGAGAGGATTGAACGACTGGAATTGCCTCGCTTTGCACAGTTGAAGGAGCTTCCGGTTGAACACCCGCTAGCCTTCGACTTCGTCTTGTTTGCATTAACGCTTAGCTCTCTAGCTCTCGGGATATTCCTCAGCCTAACCTCTAGTCGGTGAACACTATGGTGAAGAGGAAGGGTCTCAATTCTCCTTGGTTCGTTCGCTATTGGTTAGCAAAGAACAAGGGAAAAATAAGAAGAAGGAGAGAGCCTTTTTGAGAGAGAGAGACTCACGTGAGTGTGGCTTTGGGAAAGGAAAAATTAGGGTTTTTCTTTTCAAATAGTTGTTTATATTTTGGCCTAAACTAGGTCTCTCAATCTCTGATAAACATCTCCTTGGGATTTCAAAAAACCCGGATGTTATCCTGAGAAACAATTTGGCCTAATCTTAAACTCCTCTTAACCATATCTGGAAAAAACCCTAAGGTCCAAGCTATTGGGCCAGATAAATATTTATTATTTTTCTTGGATCCAAAAAGGCCCAAAATAATAAATATTAATTATTTATTTTCTGGGCTTACATAAGTAATCCAATAAATAATTAATGAGCCCAAATGAACCATAATAATTAATCTTTAATTATTTATTTCTTGGCTCTATATAAATAACCCAATAAATAATTAAACATTAATTATTTCCCCTAGTTTAAGCCTAGGTTAATTTCTTAATTATTCATACTGGACCTAGGCCCTGAATAATTAATTAACAAAATAAACTAGATAATTAATTTCTCTCAACTTCTATTTTGTTTATTTATTTATTTATTTTATTCCAGTCCAATAAAAAATTAGACTTCCTGAATAAAATAAAATAAAACAAAATAAAAAAAAATCCTCTTCAACTGAGACCAATTCCTCAACCCAAAAATAGTTAGGACTTACGGGCTATCCCGAGGACCAAAAAGACATATCGCATTGGATGCTAAAATGACCAAAATACCCCTGCTATATAAATAGCTGTATTTTGCATTTTAAATATTTCCTAATATCACCATAGGGAAATATTGACCCCAAGGACAATGCTGCGTTAGCAAAGTCTCAGACCTACAGGTGAAATGACTAAAATACCACTCTACACATCGCCGTACATTTAGAGAGGAAGAAGTGTACTAACACCCCTCTAAATGACATCTACCATCCTTAGGCTTCTAGTCCAATGATCCATGACTTCCTGGAGTGTTTCCGCTTTCCAAGGGAGCTACCATAAAGCAAACTGCATCACTAAAATTATAATGACGCCTCATATAATTGGCAGTTAGCACATATACTCATACATTCAACATTCTTTTGCAACTGCATCACTAAAATTACCGCGTACAACTAGCACATCTTTGTTTAAAAAAATCAAACAAAATACCACTTTTTTTGTCCAATAAATACACAACTGTGATTATAAAAGGACAGACTAATTAGAAAAACACACACAACCGGAAATATTGTGCATCATACGTGGGCTTCTGATGGTAAACCACCGTCGCAAAGCACCGAAAGGTTCCCCAATCATGCTAATGTTGACGCCCAATATACTTGGCACATATACTTAAACTTACAACATTCTTTTGCAACTGCATCACTACAATTACCGCGTACAACTAGCAAATCTTTGTTTTAAAAAATCCAACAAAATAACTCTTTTTTTCTCAAATCAAAACACTTTTGGGATTATAAAAGGACAGACAAATTAAAAAAACACTCACAACAGAAATACTGTACATCATACGTGGGTTTTTTATGGTAAACCAACGTCGCGAAGCACCGAAAGGTTCCCCAATCGAGCTTATGTCGACGCCCCATATACTTGGGACATATACTCAGACTTATAACATTCATTTGCAACTACATCACTAAAATTACCGCGTACAACTAGCACATATACTCATACTTACAACATTCTTTTGCAACTGTATCACTAAAATTACCGTGTACAACTAGCATATCTTTGTTTAAAAAAATCAATCAAAATACCTCTTTTTTTGTCCAACAAAAACACTACTAGGATTATAAAAGGACAGACTAATTAGAAAATCATACAGAACAAGAATACTGTGCATCATACGTGGGCTCCTGATGGTAAACCACAGTCGCAAAGCACCGAAAAGTTCCCCAATCATACTTATAATGACGCCCCGGATACATGGTAGTTGGCACATATACTCATACTTTCAACATTCTTTTGCAACTGCATCACTAAAATTACCGCGTACAACTAGCACATCTTTGTTTAAAAAAATCAAACAAAATACCTCTTTTTTTTACCATTAAAAACACTACTGGGTTTATAAAAGGACAGACTAATTAGAAAAATACACACAACAGGAATACTGTCCATCATACGTGGGTTTCTGATGGTAAACCACTTTCGCAAATCAACGAAAAGTTCCCTAATCATGCTTATGCTGACGCCCCATATACTTGGCACATATATTCAAACTTACAACTTTCTTTTGCAACTGCATCACTAAAATTACTGCGTACAACTAGCACATACTTGTTTAAAAAAATCAAACAAAATACCTCATTTTTTTTCCAATAAAAACACTACTGCGATTATAAAAGGACAGACTAAATAGAAAAACATACACAACAGGAATACTGTGCATCAAACATGGGATCATGTTGGAAAACCATCGTCGCAATGCAACGAAAAATTCCTCAATCATGCTTATGCTTATGCCCTATATACCTGGCACATATACTCAAACTTACAACATTCTTTTGCAACTGCATCACTAAAATAACCGCGTACAACTAGCACAACTTTGTTTTAAAAAATCAAAAAAAATACCTCTTATGCTTATTTCTCTTTTTTTGTCTAATAAAAATGCTTTTGCGATTATAAAAGGACAGACTAATTAGAAAAACACACAGAACAGGAATACTGTCCATCGTACGTGGGCTTCTGATGGTAAACCACCGTCGCAAAGCACCGAAAGGTTCCGCAGCATGCCTATGTTGACGCCCCATTTACTTGGCAAATATACTAATACTTACAACAAACTTTTGCAACAGCATCACTACAGTTACCGCGTACAACTAGCACATCTTTGTTTAGAAAAATCAATCAAAATACGTCTTTTTTTGTCCAATGAAAACACTACTGCGATTATAAAAGGACAGACTAATAAGAAAAACACAAACAACCGAAATACTATGCATCATACGTGGGCTTCTGATGGTAAACCAACGTCGCAAAGCACCAAAAGGTTCCCCAATCGAGCTTATGTTGACGTCCCATATACTTTGCACATATATTCAAACTTATAACATTCATTTGCAACTGCATCACTAAAATTACCGCGTACAACTAGCACATATTTGTTTTAAAAAATCAAAGAAAATACCTCTTTCTTTTTTGTCCAATAAAAATACTACTGCGATTATAAAAGGACAGACTAATTAGAAAAACATACAAAACAGGAATATTGTGCATCAAATATCGTCGCAAAGCACCGAAAAATTCGTCAATCATGCTTATGCTTACGCCCCATATACTTGGCACATATACTCAAACTTACAATATTCTTTTGCTACTTCATCACTAAAATTACCGCGTACAACTAGCACATATTTGTTTAAAAAAATCAAACAAAATACCTCTTTTTTTGTCCAATAAAGACACTACTGCGATTATAAAAGGACAGACTAATTAGAAAAACACACACAACAGGAATACTATGCATCATATGTGGGCTCCTGATGGTAAACCACTGTCGCAAATCACCGAAAGGTTCCCCAATCATGCTTATAATGACGCCCCACATAATTGGCAGTTAGCACATATACTCATACATTCAACATTCTTTTGCAACTGCATCACTAAAATTATCGCGTACAACTAGCATATCTTTGAATAAAAAAATCGAACAAAATACATCTTTTTTTGTCTAGTAAAAACACAACTACGATTATAAAAGGACAGACTAATTAGAAAAACACACACAACAGGAATACTATGCATCATACGTGGGCTTCTGATGGTAAACCACCGTCGCAAAGCACCGAAAGGTTCCCCAATCATGCTTATGTTGACGCCCTATCTACTTGGCACATATACTCATACTTACAACATTCTTTTGCAATTGCATCACTAAAATTACCGCGTACAACTAGCACATCTTTGTTTTAAAAAATCAAAAAAAATACCTCTTTTTTTGTCCAATAAAAACACTACTGGGATTATAAAAGGACAGACTAATAGGAAAAGCAAACACAAAAGGAATACTGTGCATCATACGTGGGCTTCTGATGGTAAACCACCGTCGCAAAGCACCGAAAGGTTCCCCAATCATGCTTATACTCACGTCCTATATACTTGGTACATATTCTCAAACTTACAACATTCTTTTGCAACTGCATCACTAAAATTACCGCGTACAACTAGCACATATTTGTTTAAAAAAAATCAAACAAAATACCTCTTTTTTTGTCCAATAAAAACACTACGGCGATTAAAAAAGGACAGACTAATTAGAAAAACACACACAACAGGAATACTGTGCATCATACGTGGGCTCCTGATGGTAAACCACTGTCACAAAGCACCGAAAGGTTCCTCAATCATGCTTATAATGACGCCTCAGTTACTTGGCAGTTGGCACATATACTCATACTTTCAACATTCTTTTGCAACTGCATCACTAAAATTACCGCGTACAACTAGCACATCCTTGTTTAAAAAAATCAAACAAAATACATCTTTTTTTGTCTAATAAAAAGACTTCTGCGATTATAAAAGGACGGAATAATTAGAAAAACAGACACAACTGGAATATTGTCCATCATACGCGGGCTTCTGATGGTAAACCACTGTCGCAAAGCACCGAAAGGTTCCCAAATCATGCTTATGTTGACGACCCATATACTTGGCACATATACTCATACTTACAGCATTCTTTTGCAACTGCATTACTAAAATTACCGCGTACGACTAGCACATCTTTGTTTAAAAAAATCAATCTAAATAACTCTTTTTTTTCCAATAAAAACACTACTGGGATTATAAAAGGACAGACTATTTAGAAAAATAAACACAACCAGAATACAGTGCATCATACGTGGGCTCCTGGTGGTAAACCACTGTCACAAAGCACCGAAAGGTTCCTCAATCATGCTTATAATGACGCCTCAGTTACTTGGCAGTTGGCACATATACTCATACTTTCAACATTCTTTTGCAACTGCATCACTAAAATTACCGCGTACAACTAGCACATATGTGTTTAAAAAAAGCAAACAAAATACATCTTTTTTTGTCCAATAAAAACACTACTGGGATTATAAAAGGACAGACTAATTAGAGAAACACCTATAACAGGAATACTGTCCATCATACATGGCCTTCTGAGGGTAAACTATCATCACAAAGCACCGAAATGTTCCCCAATCATGCTTATGAAGACGCCCCATACACTTGGCACATATACTCACACTTACAACATTGTTTTGCAACTGCATTTCTAAAATTTCCGCGTACAACTAGCACATCTTACTTTAAAAAAATCATACAAAATACTTCTTTTTTTGTCCAATAAAAACACTACTGGGATTATTAAAGGACAGACTAATTAAAAAAAACACACACAACAGGATTACTGTGCATCATACGTGGGCTTTTGATGGTAAACCACCGTCGCAAAGCACCGAAAGGATCCCCTATCATGGTTTTGTTGACGGCCTATATACATGGCACATATACTCATACTTAGAACATTCTTTTGCAACCGCATCACTAAAATTATCTCGTACAACTAGCACAATTTTGTTTAAAAAAATCAAACAAAATACCTCTTTTTTTTGTTCAATAAAAACACTACTGCGATTATAAAAGGACAAACTAATTAGAAAAACACACACAACTGGAATACTATACATCATACGTGGGCTCCAGATGGTAAACCATCGTCGCAAAGCACCGAAAAGTTCCCCAATCATGCTTATGTTGACGCCCCATATTCTTGGCACATGTACTCATACTTACAGCATTCTTTTGCAACTGCATCACTAAAATTACCTCGTACGACTAGCACATCTTTGTTTAAAAAAATCAATCAAAATAACTCTTTTTTTGTCCAATAAAAACACTACTGGGATTATAAAAGGACAGACTATTTAAAAAAATACACACAACCAGAATACTGTGCATCATATGTGGGCTTCTGATGGTAAACCACTTTCGCAAAGCACCGAAAGGTTCCTCAATCATGCTTATGCTAACGCCCCATATACTTGGCACATATACTCAAACTTACAACATTCTTTTACAACTGTATCACTAAAATTACAGCGTACAACTAGCACATATTTGTTTAAAAAAATCAAGCAAAATACATCTTTTTTTATCCAATAAAAACACTACTGCGATTATAAAAGGATAGACTAATTAGAAAAACACACACAACAGGAATACTGTCCATCATACGTGGGTTTCTGATGGTAAACCATCATCGCAAAGCACCGAAATGTTCCCCAATCAGGCTTATGTAGATTCCCCATACACTTGGCACATACACTCACACTTATAACATTCTTTTGCAACTGCATCACTAAAATTTCTGCGTACAACTAGCACATCTTTATAAAAAAAATCAAAGAAAATACATATTTTTTGGTTTAATAAAAACACTACTGTGATTCTAAAAGGACAGACTAATTAGAAAAACACATATAACAGGAATACTGTCCATCATACGTGGGCTTCTGATGGTAAACCATCGTCGCAAAGCCCCGTAATGTTCCCCAATCATACTTATGTAGACACCGCATACACTTGGCACATATACTCACCCTTGCAACATTTTTTTGCAACTGCATCACTAAAATTTCCGCGTACAACTAGCACTTCTTTCTTTAAAAAAATCAAACAGAATACTTCTTTCCTTGTCCAATAAAAACACTACTGGGATTATAAAAGGACAGACTAATTAAAGCAACACACACAGCTGGAATACTGTGCATCATACGTGGGCTTCTGATGGTAAACCACAGTCGCAAAGCACCGAAAGGTTCCCCAATCATGCTTATGTTGACGCTCTATATACTTGGCACATATACTCATACTTACAACATTCTTTTCCAACTGCATCACTACAATTACCGCGTACAACTAATAAATCTTTGTTTAAAAAAATCCAATAAAAACACTTTTGGGATTATAAAAGGACAGACTAATTAAAAAAACACACACAACAGAAATACTGTACATCATACGTGGGTTTCTGATGGTAAACCAACGTCGCAAAGCACCGAAAGGTTCCCCAATCGAGCTTATGTCGACGCCCCATATACTTGGGACATATACTCAGATTTATAACATTCATTTGCAACTGCATCACTAAAATTACCGCGTACAACTAGCACAGATTTGTTTAAAATAATCAAACAAAATACCTCTTTTTTTTGTCCAATAAAAACACTCCTACGATTATAAAAGGACAGATTAAGTCGAAAAACATACACAACAGGAATACTGTGCATCAAACGTGGGATCATGATGGAAAACTATCGTCGCAATGCACTGAAAAATTCCTCAATCATGGTTATGCTTACGCCCTATATACTTGGCACATATACTCAAACTTACAACATTCTTTTGCAACTGCATCACTAAAATTACCGTGTACAACTAGCATATCTTTGTTAAAAAAAATCAATCAAAATACCTCTTTTTTTGTCCTACAAAAACACTACTGCGATTATAAAAGGACAGACTAATTAGAAAAACACACACAACAGGAATACAGTCCATCATACGTCGGCTTCTGATGGTAAACCACTGTCGCAAAGCAACGAAAGGTTCCCAAAATCATGCTTATGGTGACGACCCATATACTTGGCACATATACTCATACTTACAACAAACTTTTGAAACTGCATCACTACAATTACCGCGTACATCTAGCACATCTTTATTTAAAATAATCAAACAAAATACCTCTTATTTTGTCCAATAAAAACACTACTGCGATTATAAAAGGACAGATTAATTAGAAAAACATATACAACAGGAATATTGTGCGTCATACATGGCCTTCTGATGGTAAACCACCGTCGCAATGCACCGAAAGGTTCCCCTATCATGCTTATGTTGACGCCATAGTTGGCACATATACTCATACTTACAACATTCTTTTGCAACTGTATCACTAAAATTACCGTGTACAACTAGCATATCCTTGTTTAAAAAAATCAATCAAAATACCTCTTTTTTTGTCCAACAAAAACACTATTGGGATTATAAAAGGACAGACAAATTAGAAAATCATACACAACAAGAATACTGTGCATCATACGTGGGCTCCTGATGGTAAACCACAGTCGCAAAGCACCGAAAAGTTCCCAATCATACTTATAATGACGCCCCGGATACTTGGCAGTTGGCACATATACTCATACTTTCAACATTCTTTTGCAACGGCAACACTAAAATTATCGCGTACAACTGGCATATCTTTGAATAAAAAAATCGAACAAAATACATCTTTTTTTGTCTAATAAAAACACTACTGCGATTATAAAAGGACAGACTAATTAGAAAAACACACACAACAGGAATACAGTCCATCATACATCGGCTTCTGATGGTAAACCACTGTCGCAAAGCAACGAAAGGTTCCCAAAATCATGCTTATGGTGACGACCCATATACTTGGCACATATACTCATACTTACAACAAACTTTTGAAACTGCATCACTACAATTACCGCGTACGTCTAGCACATCTTTATTTAAAATAATCAAACAAAATACCTCTTATTTTGTCCAATAAAAACACTACTGCGATTATAAAAGGACAGATTAATTAGAAAAACATATACAACCGGAATACTGTGCATCATACATGGCCTTCTGATGGTAAACCACCGTCGCAATGCACCGAAAGGTTCCCCTATCATGCTTATGTTGACGCCATAGTTGGCACATAGACTCATACTTACAACATTCTTTTGCAACTGTATCACTAAAATTACCGCGTACGACTAGCACATCTTTGTTTAAAAAAATCAAACAAAATACCTCTTTTTTTAACCATTAAAAACACTACTGGGTTTATAAAAGGACAGACTAATTAGAAAAACACACACAACAGGAATACTGTCCATCATACGTGGGCTTCTGATGGTAAACCACTTTCGTAAAGCAACGAAAGGTTCCCTAATCATGCTTATGCTGACGCCCCATATACTTGGCACATATATTCAAACTTACAACTTTCTTTTGCAACTGCATCACTAAAATTACTGCGTACAACTAGCACATACTTGTTTAAAAAAATCAAACAAAATACCTCTTTTTTTTTTCCAATAAAAACACTACAGCGATTATAAAAGGACAGACTAATTAGAAAAACACACACAACAGGAATACTGTGCATCAAACGTTGGATCATGATGGAAAACCATCGTCGCAAAGCACCGAAAAATTCCTCAATCATGCTTATACTTACGCCCTATATACTTGGCACATATTCTCAAACTTATAACATTCTTTTGCAACTGCATCACTAAAATTACCGCGTACAACTAGCACATATTTGTTTAAAAAAATCAAACAAAATACATCTTTTTTTGTCCAATAAAAACGCTACTGCGATTATAAAAGGACAGAGTAATTAGAAAAACATAGCCAACAGGAATACTGTGCATCATACGTGGGCTCCTGATGGTAAACCACTGTCGCAAAGCACCGAAAGGTTCCTCAATCATGCTTATAATGACGCCCCAGATACTTGGCATTTGGCACATATACTCATACTTACAACATTCTTTTGCAACTGCATCACTAAAATTACTGCGTATATCTAACACATCTTTTTTTAAAAAAATCAAACAAAATACCACTTCTGTTGTCCAATAAATACACTACTGTGATTATAAAAGGACAGACTAATTAGAAAAACACACACAACAGGAATACTGTGCATCATACGTGGGCTTCTGATGGTAAACCACCATCGCAATGCACCGAAAGGTTCCCCAATCATGCTTATGTTGACGCCCTATATACTTGGCACATATACTCATACTTACAACATTCTTTTTCGACTGCATCACTACAATTACCGCGTACAACTAGTAAATCTTTGTTTTAAAAATTCCAACAAAATAACTCTTTTTTTGTCCAATAAAAACAGTTTTGGGATTATAAAAGGATAGGGTAATTAAAAAAACACACACAAATGGAATATTGTACATCATACGTGGGTTTCTGATGGTAAACCACCGTCGCAAAGCACCGAAAGGTTCCCCAATCATGCTTATGATAACGCCCCAGATACTAGGCAGTTGGCACATATACTCATGCTTACAACATTCTTTTGCAACTGCATAACTAAAATTACCGCGTACAACTAGCACATCTTTGTTTAAAAAAATCAAACAAAATACCTCTTTTATTGTCCAATAAATACACTATTGGGATTATAAAAGGACAGACTAATTAGAAAAATACACACAACAGGAATACTGTGCGTTATACGTGGGCTTCTGATGGTAAACCACCGTCGGGAAGCATCGAAAGGTTCCCCAATCATGATTATGTTGACGCCCCAAATACATGGCACATATACTCATACATACAAGAAACTTCTGCAACTGCATCACTAAAATTACTGCGTACTACTAAGACATCTTTGTTTAAAAAAATCGAACAAAATACCTCTTTTTTTGTCCGATAAAAACACTGCTGAGATTTAAAACGACAGACTAATTAGAAAAACAAACACAACAGGAATACTGTGCATCATACATTGGCTTTTGATGGTAAACCATCGTCGCAAGCACCGAAAGGTTCCCCAATTAAGCTTGTGTTGACGCCCCATATGCTTGGCACATATACTAATACTTACAACATTCTTTTGCAACCGCAGCACTAAAATTGCCGCGTACAACTAGCACATCTTTGTTTAAAAAAATCAAACAAAATACCTCTTTTTTTTGTTCAATAAATACACTACTGCGATTATAAAAGGACAAACTAATTAGAAAAACACACACAACAGGAATACTGTGCATCATACGTGGGCTCCAGATGGTAAACCATCATCGCAACGCACCGAAAAGTTCCCCAATCATGCTTATGTTGACGCCCCATATTCTTGGCACATGTACTCATACTTACAGCATTCTTTTGCAACTGCATCACTAAAATTACCGCGTACGACTAGCACATCTTTGTTTAAAAAAATCAATCAAAATAACTCTTTTTTTGTCAAATAAAAACACTACTGGGATTATAAAAGGACAGACTAAATAGAAAAATACACACAACCAGAATACAATGCATCATACGTGGGCTTCTGATGGTAAACCACTATCGCAAAGCACCGAAAGGTTCCTCAATCATGCTTATGCTGACGCCCCATATACTTGGCATATATACTCAAACTTACAACTTTGTTTTACAACTGTATCACTAAAATTACAGCGTACAACTAGCACATATTTGTTTAAAAAAATCAAACAAAATACATCTTTTTTTGTCCAATAAAAACACTACTGCGGTTATAAAAGGACAGACTAATTAGAAAAACACACACAACAGGAATACTGTCCATCATACGTGGGCTTCTGATGGTAAACCATCGTCGCAAAGCCCCGTAATGTTCCCCAATCATGCTTATGTAGATGCCCCATACACTTGGCACATATACTCACACTTACAACATTCTTTTGCCACTGCATCACTAAAATTTCCGCGTAGAACTAGCACATCTTTCTTTAAAAAAATCAAACAAAATACTTATTTTTTTGTCCAATAAAAACACTACTGGGATTATGAAAGGATAGACTAATTAAAGAAACACACACAGCAGGATTACTGTGTATCATACGTGGGCTTTTGATGGTAAACCACCGTCGCAAAGGACTGAAAGGTTCCCCTATCATGCTTTTGTTGACGGGTATCCATGATGTGTTCCATGTTTCGCAGTTGAAGAAGTATAATGCGGATCCCGGTCATGTGTTGAATGAGGAACCGTTAGTGTTGCAGCCAGACTTGAGCTACGTGGAGATGCTTGTGCGGATATTGGACCGCAGTGTCAAGACCCTGCGAAATAAGCAGATACCGATGGTTAAGATTCAGTGGGAGCACCATGGCATGCAGGATGCCACATGGGAGTCGGAGGAATGGGTTAAGCGGAAGTATCCCGAACTGAGATAGAGGTATGCCTGAATTTCGGGACGAAATTCTCCTAAGGAGGGAAGGATGTGAAACCCCGGACAAAACTAACCTTAGAGTAAGGGGGTTGGGATGCATATCATACTTTATTTCATAATTAAATATATTTTCATATGATTTCTATGTGCTTTGGATTTCATTTTTATTGTCTTGAAGTCTTGATGGTGAGTATTGTGTGAGAGGGGCAAAATGGTAATTTTTACCTGAGGTGAAAATAGGGAGATAGATTGTGGATTGAATAGAAAATAATATTTCTAGTGGAAATAGCAACAAGTGTTGTTGTGGTTTAGTGATTATAACTTAGGAATTAATTCCTGAGGTCTTGGGATCAAATTCTAGCATAGAAGCTTTAGCTAGATTAAATTGTATTTTTGCTTGGGGGGAGTTGGTTTCGGCCGTAAGAGCCTAGAACAAGGTAGTAATAATGTCATAGGAGAGATATGTTAGGAGAATTCTCATTTCACTCTTTACTCCACTCGAAATTCTTGAAGGGAAATTCATTCTTCCTTGTTCTTTAATTTTTCTCAATGCTCAACTCATTAGTTTGATCAAGGTGTTCTAGCCTTTTTCTTTCCAGAAAATTTAGTAAAGTGCTGAGGCTTTTAGGATCAAAATGTCTTGGTAAAAGACTACCTATGGTCTGAAATAAATATGGAAGAGTTGTAAGGAATTCCATGAGGAAAATATCTCTAGTGAGCTTGCTGAAATTTCACTTCAAATTAGTTCCTCTTCCTTCATGGCATGAGCTGAAACTTGCCAGCTTGTTGTACCTTCAAATTGTCGAACTCCTTAGCTAACATTCCCTTCCAAATGCTGCCAGAAAAATTGCCCAAAGATCAGCTTAAAACATGAATTATTTCTGCCATTTTCGGACTGTACAAAAGCAGTGCAAAACTAGAAATAAATTCTGGGCAAATCACGGCTTTAAGGGTCCAAAACCAAGCTGTTTTCTTCCAGATTTTGTGCAGCGCCTTAGCCATGTTTTTCCTCCATGAAGAAGGCTGGGAACCAGCCTTGAATATCCCTGAAACCCCCCTCCTAGCTCGCTGCAAAACGGCTGGAAGTGGCAGACGAAAATCGGCCCAGAAAAATCACTGTGCAGCGAAATTTCTGTGCAGAAATTTTCCAGCTTGCTTTCCATTTATTCTCCAGCCAAAAATGACAACCTACTTCTGTCAAAACCTCCCTTAAACCACCATTAATAGAGATCCATTGTTTCCTTTGAGCTTCTGCACGAAATTCCATCAATGGCTGTCCGAAAATCTCTCCAACAAATCCCTGCAATTTAGCTTGATCACCTTCCAAAATTTCAGCCATCTTATTTAGCAACCTTCACTGATATCTTGCTCAATTGACCAGACTTCTTCTTCATCTTTGTATCCCTTAGTTTCGGCCATCATAAGCCTTGTAGAACTAGATTTAATTCCTCAGAAAAGCCACACAATTCAGTCGGCCATAGGAGACTTCAAAATTGTCCAGAAAAATCAAGATATCCTAGAATATTTACTTTCCAAATTCTCTTCCTAAAAATATTCTTCAAGGATTGTAACAACTAACCTTTTCTTTCCCTTCCAAATAAGAGAAATCGCTCCCTAAACCCTACAGAATTTTGGCAGCCCCAATCCCACAGAAAATCGGCAGCTTCTTCTTCTCTCTCTCTCGATTTTCTCTAGCTACCAAGAACACACACACACTACACCAAGAACACCTACTACCTTCTTACACCTAATACACCTCGAAACCACTTCAAACCCTCACAAAAATCTCCAGATTTGATCTACTCCTTGCTGTGAATCCATCAACACCCTTATTAACATCAAACTCCACAAATCATCTTGCTACTTTGGATAAAAAACCAGAAAATTTTGTGAAGGTCAAGAACATCTTCAAGGTAAACTTATTCTAACAACTTCATCTTCTCCAAACTTGATCTCTAATGAAAACCTATATGAATAAGCATGCTAATGATCTCTTCTTCTTCTTCTTCTTCTTCTTCTTCTTCTTCTTCTTCTTCTTCTTCTTCTTCTTCTTCTTCTTCTTCTCTCTCTCTCTCTCTCTCTCTCTCTCTCTCTCTCACATGGCCGAAATTTCCTCCCTTGGCCGAATGGTCTCTTTTTCCATGACCATGCTTTTGCCACCTCTCTTGGACAAGATTAGCCATCTAGGAGTGGAGATCTACTCTAAACTCCTTCAAGACATTCATCAATCAAGTAAGTACCTTCAATCTTCCTTGTAAACTCTAGAATTATGTCTCTAGGATGATGTTGTGAGTAGGTGGATGGTGATAGGATTTGAGTATATATATTTATTGTTGAGATTGAAGCATGAGCAATTGTATGATTGTGAAGGAGATGGGATTTATGCATGAAAGGTTCATCTTGGATGATTGTATGATGATTTGAGGGTTGATGCATGTCATAGGTAGTATTTGTGAAGAAGCATGCTAGAGATTATGTCACCTTTGGTGAATAGGAGTTTATTCATGATTAGATTATTGAAGCCATGTTCATGTTTATGCTAGTAATGGTTAAATCATGTCTTAATAAATTCGGATCTTTGCCTAGATGCAATATTTGGATGATTTGATGAATCGAAGGATTGTGAATATTATTGATTGTGGTCGGCCATAGAATCTTGATCATGATCTAGTTGTTCCTAGGCTAATTTTAATTCATGAATAAAGTATCCAATACTAATTTTGCTAGTAAATTGCGAAAAACCCTAGGAAGGGTAGATTTGGAATTATTATACATATAAATGATATTTTAGCCAAATAAATAATGATTTTTGCTAGAAAGAAAAATAAATAAATATTATTAAAAATAAAGAAATCAATTTAAGCCTTTATGAAAAATATTTTTAATTAGTAAAATAATTATTAAATCAAAACCCCTTATGGATTTACTTATTATTTTCCAAACAAGACTCAATAAATTTAATCTTCACTAGTTCTAGCTATCAACTATTTTCTAACAACTAGACTATCATTAAATCACTATTTTACCTAGTACCACCTATGACTCTTGATCAAATAAACTCTAAATTTTTCTTAAAAAGATTTAAACTTTCAACTTATTAGAATTTATTTCTCAAACCATTAATTATTTTAAATAACAAATTAAACTTAGCTTATAAACCTGCTTATTTATTATTTTGCCTTAAAGCTTGGGACACTAGGATCATGGTAGTGGTGAAATGAGTTGATTTAAAATTGAGGAAGTGGATTGTAGCTTGAATCTGATTAAGATTTGTATTTACCCATGTGGGGTTAGGTCAGTTGTTCGAGACCTTGTTGTTGTGAGCAAGAATCAGGTAAGCTCCTGCATAAAACCTATCGATGTGAAATGTTTTCCTTATGGCAAGCTAAATGTGGAGTGCATGGACACTCGTTTATTTGAAGGCAATTGAGGGTTGAATTTGTTCGTACTTCCAACACTTAAATTATTTAAACGTTACTGAGCAGATTTTCCAAAGTTAAAACTCTTTCTAAAACTGATTGTTCCCAAAACTTTGGAAACCCTCAAATTACTAGTTTCATGAAAAGCAATGATTTGTTCATTTCATCCCAAGTGGGAAACGTCGTTGAGTAATCAATAAGGGTGGACTACTAGGACTAGTCTTTGAAGGGTTAGGGTAAGTCTCTCAGCAGGTGGCCACCTCTGAGGGGTGAGTCCTTCCCGGACAAGATATCAATCCAGTGTGTCGAGCCGGTTCGAGCTAGCAGTTTGTTTTCAGTCAAGTGACTGTGTTTTGCCAGAATGGACACCCAGTTGTTGTTTGGGTATAGAGAAGGAGGTGTTTCTTGCCCAGTAGGCCGATCACCTACTTTTGTCAGTCTGCACAAAGTGTCGGCATTCTGACCGGTTATGGGGCCCAACGTGTGGTAACCCATATCCCTTTCTTTCGAGTGGTTGATTTCATTACTTGTGTATGGCTAGATAAGCTAAAACGCCACTCTTACTTTTGACTAATGCTTGATGCTTGCCAATGTTTTCTCTTATAAAAGTTTCATACTCTGCATCCATGAACTGATTTCGCTAAACACCCAAAGCACACACGGACTTACTGAGATTTCTGTCTCATCACCTTTCTATAATGATTTCAGGATGATCCTGCTGTAGAGTTGAGTGGCTAGTAATATCTGCTTGGGAAGAGAATGTGTCTTTTGACTTTATGTACTTCTTTAGGGAGGCGAGAGTGAATAATTTTATTTATAGTTTTGTTTTGGAATTCTTGGATTTATTCTTGAAGTTTTCTCTGGGTTGTAATAACTTTTAAGTTAAATATTATTTTTATTCCGCAATTTGTTTGTGTAACCTAGTTATAAAGTCCCGTTGTCCTTTGGACGGGGCGACATCCCTGGCCCCTGGAGGACCTTATTATCTAGACCAGGAGGACCTTCCAGTTCCCCAACCTGCCCCTCAGCTGGTTGTCCCTATAGAGGATAACCGTGATGTCAAGGCTATCCCTATGGAGGATAGCAGTGATGACAAGGTCCAGATCCTAGAGCCACCTCCAATCCCGGTGATAGACATAAGCTCTGACAGTGAGGATGATGTGATGATAGTGGAGCCTGAACCCCACCCTCCTAATCCCGAAGTGGATTTAGCAACAGCTAGTAATGACCCAGGGGAGATAGACTATGAGTCTCCACCTAGGCCTTCTTTCATCCCTTCCTTCAGCCGAGTTGAGGCCGGAGAGAGTTCTAGGCGCTCGGGGAAGGAGCCAATGGAGGGATTTGCTAGCTGGGACGGAGTAGATTTTTCTAAGGACACTGGGGGTTGGTTTTACGAGGCCGATGATGAGGGTTCGGATGAGGATTAGCGAGTTAGGAGTTATTTTGCTTGAGATGATTATTAAATTACTGTCTTTTGAGAATTAGTTTGTCAAAGATTTTCAAATCTATGTTCTATTTACAATTTTGATTTATGCAAGTCAATTTTTGAAATCAAGTTTATGAGCAATCCTTTAAATAAGTTTGCATATGATTTCTTTCTATTTACACTTAACCATGCATGCATGCACAACTAAAATGATTTGATGCTTGAGTGCATTCACTTGACATATGGGGTATGGTTTAGAATGGCACCCAAGAGACGTGCAGCTCCTTCAGCCAGAAGAACTCCGGAGGTAGACCGGGTAGCACCGGAAGTTGGAACTGAGCAGATGCAATCACCTAATCCGGGTAATGGACGAGGTGATCCTGAGATGGGAGCGGGGACGGATGCCCCGACTGATGTGTCCATAGGCCAGGCACTCAGTAAAGTGGCCGAGATTCTTCAGACTCTAGCCGAGCGGAGGAACCCTAGAGGGGAGGACGAGGCATTAGAGAAGTTCCTAAAGTTCCAACCGCCCATCTTTATGGGCGAAGCCGAACAAGACCAGAAGGTCGAGCAATAGGTCGAGCAAATGGAGAACATCTTTGCAACACTCCAGTATTCAGAGGAGCGAATGGTTAAGTTTGCAGTGTTTCGATTGAGAGGGCCAGCTCGGGCATGGTGGCAACGGGTCCAAGAGGACTGGGTGATGGACGAGCAAGAATGGATGTGGTCCAACTTCGTAGAAGCCTTCAGAGCCGAGTACATTCCACAGTGGATTGTGAAAAAGCGGGAGGACGAATTTCAGAGTCTGAGGTAAGGGAACTTGTCAGTGGCTCAATATGCGGCGCGGTTTACGCGATTGTTGAAATACTGCCAAAGATTGGTTGACACCTAGCAGAATAGGATGAGGCAGTTCGTCAAAGGATTAAGACCGGAGCTGAGGAGAGCATTGGCACCTGCCCCACCGACATCTTACTCGGGGGCGGTAGACGCAGCCACTCGCACAAAGAACGAGGACCGCAGCAGGATGGCGGCCAAGCCTTTCCAGCCGCCAAGGCAGCAGCAGGGACATTTCTCGGGGCCACAACTTTACAAGCGCCCTGCTAACCAGCAATGGTAGAACCGGGGAAAGCAAGCCCGGACAACACTAGTTGGACCTGTGCCGAACCTCCCGGCATGCAGGCAGTGTGGGAAGAAAGGCCACACCGAGAGAAATTGCTGGTCCAATGGTGGAGATAGAAAGTGCTACCACTGTGGTGACCCGAACCACTTGAGGAATACCTGCCCTAAGCTGCACCGGGTCGAGCAAGGAAACCCGGCTCAAAACCCGGGACCCAACCGAGCTAACGCCACGGGAGTATCCGGGAGTGGAGCGCCGAAGCCGCAAGTGAAGGCCAAGGTGTTCGCTCTCAACAGAGAAGAAGTTGGGGCTGATGCAGCAGTGGTAGAAGGTACGTTCACTATTCAAGGGCGTTCCGTTAATGCTTTGATTGATCCTGGCTCTACTCATTCCTATATAAACAAGTTGTGTGCATATATTTGGGTTGGGATGGAGTGGAGCTACCTTTCATTTTAGAGGTAAGCACACCCTTGGGGAAAATGGTGCAAGCGGATCGGTTTGTGAGGGATTGTAAGGTTAAGGTGGGGAGAGAAAATCTGGAGGGAGATTTAATTGTGTTAGACATTGAGGATTATGACTTGATTTTGGGGATGGACTGGTTAGCCAAGCATGGGGCTAGAGTAGACTGTAAAAATAAGTCAGTTCAGTTTGTCAGACCGGGTTATGATGTGTTAGAATTTAATGGCAAGAGAGTGAAAGAGCTGAAGTACTTGATTGCGGGGGTTAAGGCCCGGAAATTGTTAAGGCAAGGATGTCAGGGTTATCTGGCTTACGTGATGAACAAGCCTAAGGACCAGTGTACTCTGGAGGACACGGAAGTGGTGAAGGATTTTCCCGACGTATTCCCAGCGGAGCTTGATTCGCTATCACCTGGCCGAGAAGTGGAATTCACCATAGACTTAGTTCCCGGAGCAGAACCAGTATTGCGGACTCCATACCGGATGGCGCCGGCAGAATTGAAAGAGTTGAAAGAGCAGTTGGAAGAGTTAGTAGGACAAGGCTATATCAGACTGAGCGCGTTGATGGAAAACGAGAAAATAGGGGCATGCTCTGTACGTAAAAAAAAATTGGAGAAAAATAAAACGCGAGCCTTAAAGGCTATGCGGAAGCGTGAAGATCATACCTTTGCATTCCTTAATCCTCCTGGGTTTCGTAGGAACAGATTGAACGGCTGGAATCGCCTCGCTTTGCACACTTGAAGGAGCTTCCGGTTGAACACCCTAGCTTTCTACTTCGCCTTGTTTGCAGTAACGCTTAGCTCTCCAGCTTTCGGGATATTCCTCAGCCTAACCTCTAGTTGGTGAACACTATGGAGAAGAAGAAAAGACTCAAAACTCCTTGGTTTAGTTGCTATTAGTTAGCAAAGAAGACAAGAAGAAAACATAGAGGGAGGTGGCGTGAGAGAGCAAGAGAGAGACGTGAGTTCTGTTGTGTGTTTGGGAAATAAGGGTTTATTTTCTACCAGAGACTAGTTTTATTGATTAGCCAAAACAGGTCTCTCATTATCTGATAAACATATTCTCGGGATTTCAAAACACCCGGATGTTATCCTGAGAATCAGTTTGGCCTAACCCTAAACTCCTCTTAACCGTATCTGAAAAACCCTAAGGTCCAAGCTATTGGGCCAGAAAAATATTTATTATTTTTCTTGGACCCAAAAGGCCCAAAATAATAAATATTAATTATTTATTTCCTGGGCTTATATAAACAACCTAATAAATAATTAATGAGCCTAAATGAATCATAATAATTAATCTTTAATTATTTATTCTTTGGGCCTATATAAATAACCCAATAAATAATTAAACATTAATTATTTCCCCTAGTTTAAGCCTTGGTTAATTTCTTAATTATTCATACTGGACCTAGGCCTTGAATAATTAATTAACCAAATAAACTAGATAATTAATTTCTCTCAACTCCTATTTTATTCATTTATTTATTTTATTCCAGTCCAATAATAAATTACACTTCCTGAATAAAATAAAATAAAACAAAATAAAATAAAATCCTCTTCAACTGAGACCAATTCCTCAACCCAAAAGTAGTTAGGACTTACGGGCTATCCCGAGGACCAAAAAGACACATCGCGTTGGCTGCTAAAATGACCAAAATACCCCTGCTATATAAATAACTGTATTTTACATTTTAAATATTTCCTAATATCACTATAAGGAAATATTGACCCTAAGGACAATGCTGCGATAGCAAAGTCTCCGACCTACAGGTGAAATGACTAAAATACCCCTCTACACATCGTCGTACATTTAGAGAGGAAGAAGTGTACTAACACCCCTCTAAATGACATCTACCATCCTTAGGCTTCTAGTCCAATGATCCACGACTTCCTGGAGTGTTTCCGCTTTCCAAGGGAGCTACCCTAAAGCAAACATCCAAGTCATGTTTCCTAGGGCCCTGATAATTTAAACCATTCAGACAACCACAATGGGCGATATAGTGCAGAAACTATGTTGTATAAGTCTGTCTTAACTAACTAGTCACACATACCCAACATGCAAGTATATTGGCCCTACGATAGAATCTCAACTACAGCAAATCAAAGTATATGCTTCCAGCTTCGCCAGACCACCAACTCACACTCAAGTCGTAGAGTACTAGTCCACGCTGTAGTGGTAGTAGTCTATGTTTCTACCATATAGTACTTTGAGAAACCACTACTACAGGTCTTGTTCTACGTATTCGAAATACGCTTATGTCATGAAGTGAGTGGACTACCCACTGGATAAAGGTAAGCCATTCCCCATTTGGAATTCATAACATAATAACCTAAACATGATGAGGTTCCCAGTCTCATCAATAGGTTAAGAACAAATTTTTATGTGTTAAATAACCCGTGATCCATACCTTACTGTGAAAGACCACCATTCACATGGATCACTTATCTAAACATAATGGGTCTGTTCCAAACGAAAATCGTGCACAAACAAAAAGTAAATTCACAAAAAATTTCTAAAAATAAATTCTTTCATTAAAATATTCGATTTTACATCAGAAACCTAGTCTAAGAGGGCATACAATCCAACACACGTCGCCCTGGGGAGCGCCTGTGCTATTTGTAAAGAAGAAGGACGGAACCCTGAGGCTATGCATAGACTACCGAGGGCTGAACAATTTGACGATTAAGAACAAGTACCCCCTCCCACTGATTGACAAGCTGTTTGATCAGCTGCAAGGGTCCAGCTGCTATTCCAAGTTGTATCTGAGGCAAGGTTACTACCAAGTGCTGTAACACCCCACGACTACGTACCCTAAAAGGGCGGGGATGTCGCCCCGTCCCGTAGGACAAGGGGTCTTTAGAACAAGGTATAAAATATAAAGGCAATCTCCAAAAGGATCAACTTAGATAAATAAAGAAATATTCTTATTGCATCAGGCTCAACTTGGAGCAAAACGGAATAAAATAAAATATTATCTAGAAGTATAAGCAATAAATGTCTCCTAGAACGGATAGAGAAAATAGCAAAAGCTTCAACTATTACATGCCACGCTGACTCAGCACAGTCTATCCCCTGAAAATATGATGTAAAACAGTGTGAGAATAAATCTCAGTAAGTCCTGTGTGTGCACATGGTGGTTTTAAATAGTTCGTGTATGCAAAGTGTAAAACATTTGTAAAAATAATTTGGCAAGTCATAAACAATCTCTTTTCGCAAGGAGTGGGTTTTTCTCATTGTCACACTTTGTACAAAATAAATCCTCCACTCGGATAAAAGTCATGTCACGACACGTTGGGCTCCATGAGAACAAGTTGGCCAAGGCACCACACTTTGTGCACCTTGTCCGGACCAGATTACCACACGTTGGGCGTTCTGATCAAGGTGAGTGTACAGCCCACCGGGTGAGATACTCCTCCATCTCTACACCCAACAAAACCATCCGGGTGTCCATGCCGGGAAAATAAATAATACCTTTCAGGTATAATACTAGCTCAAACTGGCCTGACCAACCAACGCTGTCGCCTTTTCAAGCAGAATTCATCTTCTGGAGGTGGCCTCCTGCCAGAAGACTTACGCTAGCCCTCCAAGACTAGTATTGTTAGCCTACCCTTATTGAGTACTCAACGAACATATCTTCAATTCCTAATTCAAAATATTTTCAAACCTTGGCTTTGTAAGACGTGGTTTTCTTTAAAAGAGATTTCTAAAAATTTAAGGAAAAGAATAGTTTTCTTTCTAAAATCGTTAGTTTGACAAAACCGTTTAAAGAATAAATATCCACGTTTACAACCCAGCAAACATAGTTTAACAATAGCTTTACAAAGCTTCACAAAGCTTCACAACATGGACTTGCCATCACAACATTTAACAAAACAGTTTATAAAAGGACTTACCCTCACAACGTTTAATAAAAGAGTTTATGCAAGGACTTACTTGATATCCCTCAGATAACGAGATAAAAATCACAGCTGGCTTTCCTCAATTATCCTCCTGATCTAAACCATATAATATCATGATCAGGGTCTCAATTAATTCAAACATGCTTTAATCCCATTTATTTCCATAACAATTCGCAATCTCCTATTTAATTCCAAGTAAACTATTCAATCCCCAAAGATCAAATACTACGACCACATGTTTATCTTGCTAATAAACAACATTAAACTTTACTTTCGACATCAAGGGAGGGTATTCCCTTACCTTGCAACTACCGGGTAATGAGGTTTCAATGCTCCTATGGTGATCGTCCCGAGTTCGCTTGAGAAGAAGAGAGAAGCTACCTCCTTTGCTTCAGTTGATCGAAAATTTAGGAAGAAGAGGAAATCAGCCTCTATAGGGCGTGATTTAAGGGTAGAAGAAAGAGAAAAGAATCATTAGAGAAAACGACATCAAGAGGTTGAAAGGATTTGTGCTTACCTTAAGGTGTGTGCGATTTTTGCTTAGAACAACTCTTGTATTTTCGAAAATTTGCAGAGAGAAGTTGCTGAAATTTTCTTGTAGAATGGAGAGGGTAAATGGTGGTTAGGATTTAAAGTTGGAGAAGATTGGTTTAGGGTTAGATGGTGATGTTTAGATAGACTCCTAATGGCTTTAGGTTTCTTGGACAGCAAAGGCGAAATTTCCAGCTTGCGCGCGCCTCCTTGCTGCCGATTTTAGGGGAGTTTTATGGAAGGAAAAATTCTGCAATTTTCTCCTCTAAGCTGGCCTAAACACTGCTCAAAGGAAGGGATGTATGTGTTCAGAATTTTGGGCCAAACAAGGAAGAATTTGAGTGAGTTTTGATGACTGAAAATCCTATGCAAGTGCTGTGAAAATCGCTGAACAAGAGGAGAATAAAATCTGGATTATTCAAGCTGTAATTCTGCCAAAATTTCCAGGGAAAAGGTGTGGGTTTTGGGCACTGAAATTGGCTTAATCAACAAGGAGTTTTGGTAGGTTTTGGAGTGCAAAATTTCGTGGGTTTTGGAGTGCACAGCTGGACGAAAATTCTGTGCAAGCTGGCCGAATTTTTCTGGTTTCCAAGCTGCCGAAAATCAGTAATTTTTGGTGATAGAAATTCTGGTTTTGTGCAGCTAGGGTAGTTGAATTATTAAGGAGTATTCTAGGTGGTTTGAGCTAGAATTTTCAGAGTTGGATTGTAGCTAAAGATGGCTGGAATTTTGGACAGCTTATGTAGATACAAAGCTGCCGAAATTCTGCTAGGAAAAGGAAGAAAACCTAGTTGAATTTGGATTGAAATAAAATCTGATTTTATCAAGGATTTGGGTAAGATTTCCTCTAGTCCTAGAAGAGTTTGGATTAAGCTACAAGTCCTCCAAGAAGTGGCCGCACTTGCTGGAATTTTTTTTCCAAATTTTTAACTAACATTCTAGGATTAAAATCAACAATATTTCCTACTAGGAAAAGGATTCATTAATTCCACCTATCCATGGCAACATCTATCTAACTAAAATCAAGCTAATATTTTAATTACTAGCTAGGGTTTTTTCGAAAATCCTAAGGAACACAAGCTGAAAATTAAAGGTGAACTTTATTCACATCAAAGTCCTTGAATTTAGGAAATAAATATAGAGACTTATTTCCTTGGAGTAAAAATACTAAAATTTCTCTAGGATAGCGAGATTCTTTTTCGGCCAAGACAAGAAACGGTCTAAAGAAAAGAATTTCAAGAAGAGATACTTACTTCACAAAAGGTAGGATTCGAACTCGGGTCACCAAAGGAAATCACCAACCTCCCCGCTATTCCAAAACAACTCCACTGCTAATTTTTCTACAAGAAGTTCTTACCACCCTAATACTCATCCTTCAAAATCTTCGACCAAACCTCCCTTAAACAAGTCTTGAACAACACAACTATTTCACATCAATTATCTCAAATGCAAGAGTAGCGGAAAAATTCACATGCATCATGCAAATAAAATTATTCTAGCTACCACATAAAATGCAAGATGCTATGCAATGCATGACTTTTCCCCATAGTTAAAGGTGGATTTGGGCGGGGTATTACAAGTGCGGATAAGAGAGGAAGATATCCCCAAGACAGCCTTCAACACCCGCTATGGACATTTCGAGTTCGTGGTGATGCCGTTCGGGGTGACTAACGCCCCAGCGATATTCATGGACCTGATGCACCGAGTATTTCGACCCTATCTAGATAAGTTTTTGGTGGTCTTCATCGATGATATTTTGATTTACTCCAAGAGTCCGGAGGAGCATGCGGAGCACCTGAAGCTCGTGTTGGAGAAATTGCGGGAGCACAAGCTGTATGCCAAATTCAGCAAGTGCGAATTCTGGCTAGACAGTGTGGCATTCCTTGGCCATGTGGTGACCAAGGAAGGAATCAAGGTAGATCCGACAAAGGTCAAGACGGTGTCAGACTGGAAGCAGCCGGAGAATATTACTGAGATCCGGAGTTTCTTGGGATTGGTCGGGTACTATCGAACATTTATCAAGGGATTCTTGACACTCGGATCGCCAATAACCCGTTTGTTAAGGAAGGATGTTCCGTTTGTGTGGAACGGAAAATGCGAGAAAAGTTTCCAAGAATTAAAGAAGAGACTGATGACAGCACCGGTATTAAGCCTGCCGGAGGAGGGCAAACCTTACGCGCTATACACCGATGCCTCAAAAGAAGGTCTGGGAGCAGTGTTGATGCAAGACAGGAAAGTGATTGCTTATACATCCCGGAAGTTACGACCGCATGAAGTGAACTACCCTACTCACGATTTGGAGTTGGCAGCTCTAATGTTCGCCCTAAAGAAATGGCGACACTACTTGTATGGAGCTGAGTACGAGGTGTTCACCGACCATAAGAGTCTGAAGTATATCTTCACCCAGAAAGATTTGAACTTAAGGCAACGAAGATGGATGGAATTCCTGGAGGAATATCGTTGCCCGATCAACTACTATCCCGGGAAGGCCAACGTTGTGGCAGACACCCTAAGCAGAAAAGTTGGAATGGCTAGACTGAAGGTGCAGGAAATGCAAGTAGTTTAGGATGTATTGGACAGAAGGGCGGAGGTACAAGACAAAAGAATAGTCATCAGCAATTTGAAGTTGGTGCCGGATTTGAAGTAAGAAATAGTGGAAGCTCAGCGAAGCAACGCCGAGTTCCAAATTTTCAAGGATAAGGAACTTAAGCGATCGGATAGTGAATTTTGTCATGATGAGGCGGGAACTCTTTATTTCAGGGACCGATTGTGTGTACCCGGGGAGCAGCAACTAAGGGATAGAATTTTGGAGGAGGCGCACAAAAGAAAGTACGACATTCATCCGGGGGAGGTCAAGATGTATTAGGATTTGAAGAGAGCATACTGGTGTCCCAGAATGAAGTGAGATGTGGTCAAGTATGTGTCGACTTGTCTTACTTGGCAGAAAGTTAAAGCGGAACATAGGAAGTCAGCAGGGCTATTGCAGCCATTACCAGTGCCGGAATGGAAGTGGGAGGAGGTGACTATGGATTTCGTCACCGGACTTCCCATGTCAAGGACCCAGAAGGACGCCATATGGGTGGTGGTGGATCGACTAACCAAGTCGGCCCACTTCATCCCGGTAAATGTGAGGGATTCCATGGAGAAGTTGGCTCAGACATATGTTCGAGAAGTAGTCCAACTTCATGGAGTACCGTCGAGCATAGTGTCAGACCGAGACCCGAGGTTTACTTCTCGTTTTTGGGAAAAATTCCAGGAGGCAATGGGAACGAATTTGAAATTCAGTACTACGGCGCATCCGCAGACTGATGGACAGTCAGAAAGGGTAATCCAAATTCTGGAAGATATGTTGAGAGCCTGTGTCCTGGATTTCGGGGATAAGTGGATTGAGTGTGTATCGTATGCCGAGCTATCTTATAACAACAGCTATCAGGCCTCGATTGGAATGGCACCGTACGAGGCTTTGTATGGGCGCAAGTGTTAGGTACCGTTGTATTGGAATTGGACGGAAGATGGACATATGAGCAAAACCGGAGGGGTCTGTGTCCAAGAAATATTGGATAAAGTGAAACTGATTCGGGAAAGGTTAAAGGCGGCTCAGAGCCGGCAGAAGAGCTATGCGGACAACCGGAGAAGAGAATTAGAATTTCAAGTCGGGGACCGTGTATTTCTGAAGCTAACACCCAACAGGGGGATTTTGAAGCATCCGAAGGGCGGAAAGTTGAATCCGAGATATTTGGGGCCGTTTTTTATTAAGGAAAGAATCGGACCAGTAGCTTACCAATTAGACCTACTGGATCGATTGAAGGGTATCCATGATGTGTTCCATGTTTCGCAGTTGAAGAAGTATAATGTGGATCTCGGTCATGTGTTGAATGAGGAACCGTTAGTGTTGCAGCCAGACTTGAGCTACGTGGAGAAGCTTGTGCGGATATTGGACCGCAGTGTCAAGACCCTGCGAAATAAGCAGATACCGATGGTTAAGATTCAGTGGGAGCACCATGGCACGCAGGATGCCACATGGGAGTCAAAGGAATGGATTAAGCAGAAGTATCCCGAATTGAGATAGAGGTATGCCTGAATTTCGGGACGAAATTCTCCTAAGGAGGGGAGGATGTGAAACCCGGACAAAACCAACCTTAGAGTAAGGGGGTTGGGATGCATATCATACTTTATTTCATAATTAAATATATTTTCATATGATTTCTATGTTCTTTGGATTTGATTTTTATTATCTTGAAGTCTTGATGGTGAGTATTGTGTGAGAGGGGCAAAATGGTAATTTTTGCTTGAGGTGAAAATAGGGAGATAGATTGTGGATTGAATAGAAAATAATATTTCTAGTGGAAATAGCAACAAGAGTTGTTGTGGTTTAGTGGTTAGAGCTTTGGAATTAATTCCTGAGGTCTTGGGATCAAATTCTAGCATAGAAGCTTTAGCTAGATTAAATTGTATTTTTGCTTGGGGGGAGTTGGTTTCGGCCTTAAGAGCTAAGAACAAGGTAGTAATAATGTCCTAGGAGAGACATGTTAGGAGAATTCTCTTTTCACTCTTTACTCCACTCAAAATTCTTGAAGGGAAATTCATTCTTCCTTGTTCTTTAATTTTTCTCAATGCTCAAATCATTAGTTTGATCAAGGTGTTCTAGCATTTTTCTTTCCAAAAAATTTAGTAAAGTGCTGAGGCTTTTTAGGATCAAAATGTCTTGGTAAAAGACTACCTTTGGTCTGAAATAAATATGGAAGAGTTGTGAGGAATTCCATGAGGAAAATATCTCTAGTGAGCTTGCTGAAATTTCACTTCAAATTAGTTCCTCTTCCTTCATGGCATGAGCTGAAACTTTCCAACTTGTTGTACCTTCAAATTGTCGAACTCCTTAGCTAACATTCCCTTCCAAATGCTGCCAGAAAAATGGCCTAAATATCAGCTTAAAACATGAATTATTTCTGCCATTTTCGGACTGCACAAAAGCAGTGCAAAACCAGAAAAAAATTCTGGGCAAATCGCTGCTTTAAGGGTCCAAAACTAAGCTGTTTTCTTCCAGATTTTCTGCAGCACCTTAGCCATGTTTTTCCTCCATGAAGAAGTCTGGAAACCAGCCTTGAATATCCCTGAAACCCCCCTCCCAGCACGTTCCAAAATGGCTGGAAGTGGCAGACGAAAATCTGCCCAGAAAAACCACTATGCAGCGAAATTTCTGTGCAGAAATTTTCCAGCTTGCTTTCCATTTATTCTCCAGCCAAAAATGCCAACCTACTTCTGTCAAAACCTCCCTTAAACCACCATTAATAGAGCTCCATTGTTTTCTTTGAGATTCTGCACGAAATTCCATCAATGGCTGTCCGAAAATCTCTCCAACAAATCCCTGCAATTTAGCTTGAACACCTTTCAAAATTTCAGCCATCTTATTTAGCAACCTTCCATGATATCTTGCTCAATTGACCAGACTTCTTCTTCATCTTTGTACCCCTTAGTTTCAGCCATCATAAGCCTTGTAGAACCAGCTTTAATTCCTCAGAAAAGCCACACAATTCAATCGGCCATAGGAGACTTCAAAACTGTCCAGAAAAATCAAGATATCCTAGAATATTTACTTTCCAAATTCTCTTCCTAAAAATATTCTTCAAGGATTGTAACAACTAACCTTTCCTTTCCTTTCCAAATTAGAGAAATCACTCCCTAAACCCTACAGAATTTCGGCAGCCCCAATCCCACAGAAAATCGGCAGCTTCTTCTTCTCTCTATCTCGATTTTCTCTAGCTACCAAGAACACACACACTACACCAAGAACACCTACTACCTTCTTACACCTAATACACCTCCAAACCACTTCAAACCCTCATGAAAATCTCCAGATTTGATCTACTCCTTGCTGTGAATCCATCAACACCCTTATTAACATCAAACTCCACAAATCATCTTGCTACTTTGGATAAAAAACCAGGAAATTTTGTGAAGGTCAAGAACATCTTCAAGGTAAACTTATTCTAACAACTTCATCTTCTCCAAACTTGATCTCTAATGAAAACCTATATGAATAAGCATGCTAATGATCTCTTCTTCTTCTTCTTCTTCTTCTTCTTCTTCTTCTTCTTCTTCTTCTTCTTCTTCTTCTTCTTCTCTCTCTCTCTCTCTCTCTCTCTCTCATGGCCGAAATTTCCTCCCTTGGCCGAATGGTCTCTTTTTCCATGACCATGCTTTTGCCATCTCTCTTGGACAAGATTAGCCATCTAGGAGTGGAGATCTACTCTAAACTCCTTCAAGAAATTCATCAATCAAGTAAGTACCTTCAATCTTCCTTGTAAACTCTAGAATCATGTCTCTAGGATGATATTGTGAGTAGGTGGATGGTGATAGGATTTGAGTATATATATTTATTGTTGAGATTGAAGCATGAGCAATTGTATGATTGTGAAGGAGATGGGATTTATGCATGAAAGGTTCATCTTGGATGATTGTATGATGATTTAAGGGTTGATGCATGTCATAGGTAGTATTTGTGAAGAAGCATGCTAGAGATTATGTCACCTTTGGTGAATAGAAGTTTATGCATGATTAGATTATTGAAGCCATGTTCATGTTTATGCTAGTAATGGTTAAATCATGTCTTAATAAATTCGGATCTATGCCTAGATGCATGATTTGGATGATTTGATGAATCGAAGGATTGTCTTTGTTATTGATTGTGGTTGGCCATAGAATCTTGATCATGATCTAGTTGTTCCTAGGCTAATTTTAATTCATGAATAAAGTATCCAATACTAATTTTGCTAGTAAATTGAGAAAAATCCTAGGAAGGGTAGATTTGGAATTATTATACATATAAATGATATTTTAGCCAAATAAATAATGATTTTTGCTAGAAAGAAAAATAAATAAATATTATTAAAAATAAAGAAATCAATTTAAGCCTTTATGAAAAATATTTTTAATTAGTAAAATAATTATTAAATCAAAACCCCTTACGGATTTACTTATTATTTTCCAAACAAGACTCAAGAAATTTAATCTTCACTAGTTCTAGCTATCAACTATTTTCTAACAACTAGACTATCATTAAATCACTATTTTACCTAGTACCACCTATGACTCTTGATCAAATAAACTCTAAATTTTTCTTAACAAGATTTAAACTTTCAACTTATTAGAATTTATTTCCCAAACCATTAATTATTTTAAATAACAAATTAAACTTAGCTTATAAACCTACTTATTTATTATTTTGCCTTAAAGCTTGGGACACTAGGATCATGGTAGTGGTGAAATGAGATGATTTAAAATTGAGGAAGTAGATTGTAGCTTGAATCTGATTAAGATCTGTATTTACCCATGTGGGGTTAGGTCAGCTGTTCGAGACCTTGTTGTTGTGAGCAAGAATCAGGTAAGCTCCTGCATAAAACCTATCGATGTGAAATGTTTTCCTTATGGCAAGCTAAATGTGGAGTGCATGGACACTCGTTTATTTGAAGGCAATTGAGGGTTGAATTTGTTCTTACTTCCAACACTTAAATTATTTAAACGTTACTGAGTAGATTTTCCAAACTTAAAACTCTTTCTAAAAATGATTGTTCCTAAAACTTTGGAAACCCTCAAATTACTAGTTTCATGAAAAGCAATGCTTTGTTCATTTCATCCCAAGTGGAAAATGTCGTTGAGTACTCAATAAGGGTGGACTACTAGAACTAGTCTTTGAATGGTTAGGGTAAGTCTCTCAGCAGGTGGCCATCTCTGAGGGGTGAGTCCTTCCCGGACAAGATGTCAGTCCAGTGTGTCGAGCCGGTCTGAGCTAGCAGTTTATTTTCAGTCAAGTGACTGTGTTTTACCGGAATGGACACCCGGTTGTTGTTTGGGTATAGAGAATGAGGAGTTTCTTGCCCAGTAGGCCGATCCCCTACTTTTGTCAGTCTGCACAAAGTGTCGGCATTCTGACCGGTTATGGGGCCCAACATGTGGTAACCCATATCCCTTTCTTTCGAGTGGTTGATTTCATTACTTGTGTATGGCTAGATAAGCCAAAACGCCACTCTTACTTTTGACTAATGCTTGATGCTTGCCAATGTTTTCTCTTATAAAAGTTTCACACTCTGCATCCATGAACTGATTTCGCTAAACACCCAAAGCACACACGAACTTACTAAGATTTCTGTCTCATCACCTTTCTATTATGATTTCAGGATGATCCTACTGTGGAGTTGAGTGGCTAGTAATATCTGCTTGGGAAGAGAATGTGTCTTTTGACTTTATGTACTGCTTTGGGGAGACGAGAGTGAATAATTTTATTTATGGTTTTGTTTTGAATTCATGGATTTATTCTTGAAGTTTTCTCTTGGTTGTAATAACTTTTGAGTTAAATATTATTTTTATTTCGCAATTCGTTTGTGTGACATAGTTATAAAGACCCCTTGTCCTTTGGACGGGGCGACATCCCAGGCCCTGGTAGGCCTAGGCTTCGGGGGGTGTTACACTCAATCATGCTTATGCTGACGCCCCATATACTTGGCATATATACTCATACTAACAGCATTCTTTTCCAACTGCATCACTAAAATTACCGCGTACAACTAGCACTCCTTTGTTTGAAAAAATCAAACAAAATAACTCTTTTTTTGTCTAATAAAAACACTATTGTGATTATAAAATGACAGACTAAATAGAAAAACACACACAACAGGAATATAGTGCATCATACGTGGGCTTCTGATGGTAAACCACCATCGCAAAGCACCGAAAGGTTCCCCAATCATGCTTATATTGACGCCCCATATACTTGGCACATATATTCTTACTTACAATAAACTTTTGCAACTGCATCACTACAATTTTCGTGTACAACTAGCACATCTTTGTTTAAAAAAATCAAACAAAATACCTCTTTTTTTGTCCAATGAAAACACTACTGTGATTATAAAAGGACAGACTAATTAGAAAAACACACACAACAGGAATACTGTGTATCATACGTGGGCTTTAGATGGTAAACCACCGTCGCAAAGCACCGAAAGGTTCCCCAATCATGATTATGTTGACGCGCCATATACTTGGCACATATACTCATACTTACAAGAAACTTTTGCAACTGCATCACTAAAATTACCGCGTACAACTAGCACATCTTTGTTTAAAAAAATCAAACAAAATATCTCTTTTTTTATCCGATAAAAACATTGCTGAGATTTAAAAGGATAGACTAATTAGAAAAACACACACAACAGGAATACTGTGCATCATACGTAGGCTTCTGATGATAAACCGCCGTCGTAATGCACCGAAAGGTTCCCCAATCATGCTTATGTTGACGCCTTATATACTTAGCATGTGAAACCCCTCCTAAAGCCAACCCTTGAGTAAGGGGGTCGGGATGCATATCATATTATTTTGCATGAATATATATATTTTTGAATGATTTTATGTGCATTAGAATTGTGATTTATGGGTTAAAAGGATTAGTTATGCTTATTGAGTAGGAAGGGTAAACTGGTAATTTTACTTGAGGTCAAAGTAGGAAGATAGCTTTTGGATTATATAAGATAAATATGTGGGTGAGAAAATAAGAACAAGAGTTGTTGTGGTTAAGTGGTTAGAGCTTTGGAATTAGTCTCTAAGGTCATGAGTTCAGATCCCATCATTTAAGTTTTATCATGATTATCTTAATTAAGTTTGAATTTTTATTTTCTTCCATTCCATGAAAGTAGGAATGTTGTCTTAGGGGAGACATGAAGAGAATGTCCTAATCTTATCATTGTGTCCTAAAAATAATTCTAGAGGAATTCTTGTCCTTTTTATTACCTCTAGCTTGTTCTAACCTTTTCATCAATTAAACTTGTTCAAAATTTATCAAAATTCATGGTCTTAATTCCAGAAAATTCAGCAATGATTCTTGGTCTTTGAATTTCGAAAATGAATCTTGGAGGTTGGGGATTTGACTGAAAATAGGAGAGGAGTTAGGGAAGGTTCCCAAGAGAAATTAATCACCTTTGATGAACCTTCAAACTCCACTCCATTGTGTTCATAATTTTCATGAAAGAAATCTTGAAATTTTCCAGATTCTTGGCAGCCTAACCTTCAAAAATCTTAGCCATCTTTCTTACTTAATTGCTGCTGGAATGGCCAATTTATTCAGCTTGAGGAACTGAAAATTCTGTGCAATTCGGATTGCACAAACCAGAAAAAAATTCTGGGCAGTTTCGTAAACTTCAAACCAGAAAATGAAGCTGTTCTATTCCACCTTCAAGGCCGCAAAACTTCTCTGCTTTTTCCCCATAAAGAGGGCTGGAAAACCTGCCTTAAAGGACCCTTGAACACCTCTCAAAACCTCTGCAAAACAGGCTGAAGAATTACAGAAAACTGTACAGGAAAATTTGCAGCAAACCTTCGAAACATGAGCACCTTGAAACCAGAATTTTTCCAGCTTTGTTCCTTTCAAGCCTTGGCCGAACACCACCCTCCAACCTCTGTAAATTAACCCTTGTTTAGCCATGAACTGAAAACCATTACCCTCTCCACTTACCTTGCACAATTGGACTCCATAATCACACCTCAAATCTCTCCTACAATCACTCCATTCAAACTTCCATTTGAACTTCAAATTTTTCAGAATTTTTCTCCATGAAAACACCCTTGTACTAAGCTATACAACCAGAATTCCTCTGCCATTTAAGCTCTGAATTTCGTCCAGCCTTAAGCTTTATCAGACCACATTCATTTCAGCAAACCAAACCAAACCAGCCGACACCATTGAAGCTCCAAGAAAACCTTCATCAAACAAACACCATTAACATATCCTATACCTCAAACCACTCCTCAAATCACTCCATTTGAATTTCGAATGATTAGATTTTTCTCTCCCTCTCTAAGCTAAAACGAAACCCCTGAATTCCCTAAACTATTCAGTCTACACTCTCCAGAAATTCGTCCACCATTTTCCCTCAAATTGTCTCCATCTTCGCCAAGAACACCAAGAACACACACTACTTTTCTTCAAGCCAAAACCCGCTCTAAACACCTCTAATCCCTCTCAAAAACTCCAGAATACTCCTACATACTCTCTAGAGTTCATTCCTGGAATTTATAACATCAAATCTCAAAAACAAAAATTAGCATTTGGATCAAAACCAGTTTTTTTCCCATGAAGTCTCAAGAACATCATCAAGGTAAGAACAACTCCTTTGTTCATCTTCTTCCATTTAATCCTCTATATATCTTTCTAATGCACTCTCTCTCTCTCTCTCTCTCTCTCTCTCTCTCTCTTTCTCTCCCCCTACTGAAATGGTTGATCAACCATCAACCATGGCTGTTTTTCCGTTGGATCACTCAAGACTCTCCGTCACGCGTGGACCTTCTTTTGTCTTCATCGAAGTAATCGACAATCAAGTATTCATTCTTAAATCCTTCTTTTTAAATTCTGAAATCATGTCTCTTAGGTGTTGATAGGGGGGATAGAATATGAATGGGAGATTGAGTATATGCATGTGGATTAGGGGAATGGAGTTTAGGCATGAGGATTGTTGTATATGACTTGGTTGTATGTATTTTCTTGTTAAATCGATGTATGTTCTTTGTGCTTAATGAATTTTATGGATGTTTGAAGCATGTTAGACATCATGACACCAAAGGTGATTAGGCTCTTATATTTCATTTTCCTTTGAAGCCATTAATGATGATTATGCCTAGAAGGAAATTAGCCTTGTGATAGTATGTGATAATTCGAGCATGTGTTCATGAATGGATTGGTTTATTATTTGATGTTGGATAATGTATTTATGAATCTCTTCTAGCAATAGGAAAATCATGGTGGAAGATTATTTTCTTGTTAAGTCTAGGTTATTTTTATTAGCAAAATTTTATTACTTTAATTAGAATTACCACTATAATTTTCTAAAAAATTCGAAACTCTAGGAAGATTTGGATTGGATTATTAATTAAAATATCATTATTTTAATTATCAAATAAATAAAATATTTTATTAAAATACACACAACCGGAATACAGAGCATCATTCGTGGGCTTCTGATTATAAACCACTATCGCAAAGCACCGAAAGGTTCCCCAATCATGCTTATGATGACGCCCCAAACACTTGGCAAATATACTCATACTTACAATAAACTTTTGCAACTACATCACTACAATTACCGCGTACAACTAGCATATCTTTGTTTAAAAAAATCAAACAAAATACCTCTTTTTTTGTCCAATAAAAACACTACTGGGACAATAAAAGGACAGACTAGTAAGAAAAACACACACAACAGGGATACTGTGCACCATACGTGGGCTTCTGATGGTAAACCACCGTCGCAAAACACCGAAAGGTTCCCAATCATGCATATGATGACGCCCCAGATACTTGGCAGTTGGCACATATACTCATGCCGACAACATTCTTTTGCAACTGCTTCACTAAAATTACCACGTACAACTTGCACATCTTTGTTTAAAAAAATCAAACAAAATACCATTTTTTTTTGTCTAATAAAAACACTACTGTGATTATAAAAGGACAAACTAATTAGAAAAACACATAACAGGAATATTGTGCATCATACGTGGGCTCCTAATGGTAAACCACCGTCGCAAAGCACCGAAAGGTTCCCCAATCATGCTTATGTTGACGCCCCATATATTAGGCACACATACTCATACTTACAGCATTCTTTTGCTACTGCATCACTAAAATTACCGCGTACAACTAACACATCTTTGTTAAAAGAAATCGAACTAAATAACTCTTTTGTGTGTCCAATAAAAAAACTACTGGGATTATAAAAGGACAGACTAATTGGAAAAATACACACAACCTGAATACAGAGCATCATTTGTGGGCTTCTGATTGTAAACCACTATCGCAAAGCACCGAAAGGTTCCCCAATCATTCTTATGATGACACCCCAAATACTTGGCAAATATACTCATACTTACAACAAACTTTTGCAACTGCATCACTACAATTACCGCGTACAACTAGCACATCTTTGTTTAAAAAAATCAAACAAAATACCTCTTTTTTTGTCCAATAAAAACACTACTGGGAATATAAAAGGACAGACTAGTAAGAAAAACACACACAACAGGAATACTGTGCACCATACGTGGGCTTCTGATGGTAAACCACCGTCGCAAAGCACCGAAAGGTTCCCAATCATGCATATGATGACGCCCCAGATACTTGGCAGTTGGCACATATACTCATGCCAACAACATTCTTTTGCAGCTGCATCACTAAAATTACCGCGTACAACTAGCACATAATTGTTTTAAAAAATTAAACAAAATACCTCTTTTTTTTGTCCAATGAAAACACTACTGTGATTATAAAAGGTCAGACTAATTAGAAAAACAGACACAACAGGAATACTGTGCATCATACGTGGGCTCCTGATGGTAAACCATAGTCTCAAAGCACCGAAAGGTTCCCCAATCATGCTTATGTTGACGCCCCATATATTAGGCACACATACTCATACTTACAGCATTCTTTTGCTACTGCATCACTAAAATTACCGCGTACAACTAGCACATCTTTGTTAAAAAAAAATAAACAAAATAACTCTTTTGTTGTCCAATAAAAACACTACTAGGATTATAAAAGGACAGACTAATTAGAAAAATACACACAACCGGAATACAGTGCATCATACGTGGGCTTCTGATTGTAAACCACTATCGCAAAGCACCGAAAGGTTCCCCAATTATGCTTATGATGACTCCCCAAATACTTGGCAAATATACTCATACTTACAACAAACTTTTGCAACTGCATCACTACAATTACCGCGTACAACTAGCATATCATTGTTTTAAAAAATTAAACAAAATACCCCTTTTTTATCTAATAAAAACACTACTGCGATTACAATTGGACAGACTAATTAGAAAACACACACAACAGGAATACTGTGCATCATACGTGGGCTTCTAATGGTAAACCACCGTCGCAAAGCACCAAAAGGTTCCCAATCAAGCTTATATTGACGCGCCATATTCTTGGCCCATATACTCATACTTATAACAAACTTTTGCAACTGCATCACTACAATTTCCACGTACAACTAGCACATCTTTGTTTAAAAAAATCAAACAAAATACCTCTTTTTTTGCCCAATGAAAACACTGCTGAGATTTAAAAGGACAGACTAATTAGAAAAACACACACAACAGGAATACTGCGTATCATACGTGGGCTCTTGAAGGTAAACCATCATCGCAAAGCACCGAAAGGTTCCCCAATCATGCTTATGTTGACGCCCCATATATTTGGCACACATACTCATACTTACAGCATTCTTTTGCTACTGCATCACTAAAATTACTGCGTACAACTAGCACATCTTTGTTAAAAAAAAAATCAAACAAAATAACTCTTTTTTTGTCCAATAAAAACACTACTGGTATTATAAAAGGACAGACTAATTAGAAAAATACACACAACTGGAATACAGTGCATCATACGTGGGCTTCTGATGGTAAACCACTATCGCAAAGCACCGAAAGGTTCCTCAATCATGCTTATGATGATGCCCCAAATACTTGTTGGATTGTATGCCCTCTTAGACTAAGTTTCTGATGTAAAATTGAATTATTTAATAAAAGAATTTATTTTCAGAAGTTGTTTGTGAATTTACTTTTTGTTTGTGCACGATTTTCGTTTGGAACAGACCCATTGTGTTTAAATAAGTGATCCATGTGAATGGTGGTCTTTCACAGTAAGGTATGGATCACGGGTTATTTAACACATAAACATTTGTTCTTAACCTATTGATGAGACTGGGAACCTCATCATGTTTAGGTTATTATGTTATGAATTCCAAATGGGGAATGGCTTACCTTTAGCCAGTGGGTAGTCCACTCACTTCATGACATAAGCGTATTTTGAATACGTAGAGCAGGACCTGTAGTAGTGGTTTCTCAAAGTACTATATGGTAGAAACCTAGACTACTACCGCTACAGCATGGACTAGTACTCTACGATTTGAGTATGAGTTGGTGGTCTAGCGAAGCTGGAAGCATATACTTTGATTTGCTGTAGTTGAGGTTCTATCATAGGGCCAATATACTTGCATGTTGGGTATGTGTGACTAGTTAGTTAAGACAGGACTTATACAAGATAGTTTCGCACTATATCGCCCCTTGTGGTTGTCCGAATGGTCTAAATTATCCAGGGCCCTGGGAAACATGACTTGGATGTTTGCTTTAGGGTAGCTCCCTTGGAAAGTGGAAACACTCCAAGAAGTCGTGGATCATTGGACTAGAAGCCTAAGGATGGTAGATGTCATTTAGAGGGGTGTTAGTACACTTCTTCCTCTCTAAATGTACGGCGATGTGTAGAGGGGTATTTTAGTCATTTCACCTGTAGGTCGGAGACTTTGCTAACGCAGCATTGTCCTTGGGGTCAATATTTCCTTATGGTGATATTAGAAAATATTTAAAATGCAAAATACAGCTATTTATATAGCAGGGGTATTTTGGTCATTTTAGCAGCCAAGGCGATGTGTCTTTTTGGTCCTCGGGATAGCCCGTAAGTCCTAACTATTTTTGGGATGAGGAATTGGTCTCAGTTGAAGAGGATCTTATTTTATTTTGTTTTGTTTTATTTTATTCAGGAAGTCTAATTTATTATTGGACCGGAATAAAATAATAAATAAATAAATAAAATAGGAGTTGAGAGAAATTAATTATCTAGTTTATTTGGTTAATTAATTATTCAGGGCCTAGGTCCAGTATGAATAATTAAGAAATTAACACAGGCTTAAACTAGGGAAATAATTAATGTTTAATTATTTATTGGGTTATTTATGTAGGCCCAAGAAATAAATAATTAAAGATTAATTATTATGGTTCATTTGGGCTCATTAATTATTTATTGGGTTACTTATGTAAGCCCAGAAAATAAATAATTAATATTTATTATTTTGGGCTTTTTGGATCCAAGAAAAATAATAAATATTTATCTGGCCCAATAGCTTGGACCTTAGGGTTTTTTTTTCCAGATACGGTTAAGAGGAGTTTAAGGTTAGGCCAAACTGTTTCTCAGGATAACATCAGGATATTTTGAAATCCGGGGATATGTTTATCGAGAGATTGAGAGACCTAATTTTGGCTAAATATAAACAACTCTTTGAAAAGAAAAAAAAACCCTAATTATTTTCCTTCCCAAGAAAAGACTCACGTGAGTCTCTCTCTCTCTCACAAAAGCTCTCTCCTTCTTCTTGTTTTTCCCTTGTTCTTTGCTAATCAATAGCGAACGAACCAAGGAGAATTGAGACCCTTCCTCTTCACCATAGTGTTCACCGACTAGAGGTTAGGCTGAGGAATATCCCGAGAGCTGGAGAGCTAAGCGTTAATGCAAACAAGACGAAGTCGAAGGCTAGCGGGTGTTCAACCGGAAGCTCCTTCAACTGTGCAAAGCGAGGCGATTCCAGCCGTTCAATCTGTTCCTACGCAACCTAGGAGGGTTAACGAACGCAAAGGTATGATCTTCACGCTTCCGCATGGCCTTTATGGCTCGCGTATAAATTTTTTTTTGTCTCTGTTTTTATCCGTCCATGGCTCCCTGTGCTGCGTTTTGCCATCAAAATGGTATCAGAGCCATTGGTTTTGATCAATATAGGGAGCATGGTAGTTAATAAAATGGAGAAGATGATTATACCTGTGATCCTTCGCTGTTTTGGTATGGGATAGGCTTGATGTAAGCTTCATCGTGAAGCATAGGAGCTACTGTAAATTTTTTGGCTTTGGTGTTTTAATCGTGTAAACCCAATTTTAATGGGTATAGGTGGTTGTGGTTATGTTTTGGATGAGTTTTTATAAGTAAAAATGTCCAAAGAAGCCAAAAATTTGAGCAAAATATGAAGAAAAGAAGCTCTGCAAATTTTCGCGTGGAAAGAAAGAAAAACGAAGAAGATGCACTGTTCCTAAGCCGCAGAGCCGAGCTGAGCCGATTAAGCCGAGGCGCACTGTTTCTGTTTCACGAGCCGCGTCTTCTGAGCCGCGTGAGCCGAGCTGCTACTGTAGCAAATTGAGCCGATGAAAATTGCAGAATTGAAATGCAATTGCGCGGGCGGAGCAAGGCGGGCGGATTCGGTGCGGGTCACGGATCGGAGCGGTTTGCGGGTTGAGGCAGCGCCTGATCTGGTGCACGCGGTGCACAGAGGCCGCGGTGGACCATAGGCCAAATGGGCCCGGATCCGGTGTGGCCGGTTCAGTAGACCTCCAGTCAAATTTTTTTTATTTTTTTCTTTTTCGTTTTGGGTCCCATACCAGGCGAAGTTAATATTTTTGCAATATTTACATTCTTGGAATATATTTGCATGAAAAATATTAGTAAGGGATTTTAGGATTAAACAAGATCATTAATTAATTAATTAATGTGTTTAATTCTATTATTTGGGCACTTAGGTTTAAAAAATAGAAAAGCATGAAAACGTTTATTGTTTTCTAGCATGCTATTTTTTTTATGTACCTATGTGTGCTTTTTCTCAAAGACCAAAGTCTTTGGGAACCTTTTGTTTTGGCAAAGGAAAATTATTTTTCTTTAAAAACTAAATGGTTATTTTAATTGGTACAAAAATTAATCCTTAAATATTTTCTCAAATGATTTAATCCTTGACATAGAAAATATATTGGATTTAGATATTTTTGTAAATTAAAATGGAGAGCCATTTTGTTTTGTTTTGGACTAGAAAAATGATTTTGTCAAATAAACTTGAGACCAAAGTCTCTAGAAAGTTTTAATTGGAAATTTTTGAAATCATTAAGTTTTAACTTATATAAAATTAGTCCATGGAGAAAATCTCTCAAAGGATATAAGCCTTGACATAGAGATTTTATTGGACTTAGATATTTTATTTTTGAGTTAAGAAAAACTTAATGGAAATTTCAAAAGGATATTTTCCAGAAAACCTTAATTTTAAAAGACTAAGTGGGATAGGTGTTCCAACGGCCCCACGGCTTCCATCACGGTCCTCATTAGAGATCGTGGATCTCCTCGCGTCACCCTGGGAGTGAACCCGTATAGGATGGGGATACCACAAGGATCTAGATCTAATGGAATGATGTAATTAATAACCCGGGGCACGTACTATGATCGGCCAGCCCACGTTGGAGGTTATAGTGCGAGGTATGTCCATAGGAAATGAGAGGAAACGGCCATCCCACGATGGAGTTATTCTCTAGACCATTACCTAGAAGGGAAATTAATTTGTGGTGGTTAATACACTTAGCTTAGGAAACTGTTAATCTTCCCAAGAAGCTATGTCAGTTTTCCTAAGAGCCAAATTATTTTCAATGCACAAATTTCATTTTGTTTTCACAAACTAATTTCTTTCTTTTATTTTCGATTTTCAGAAATGGTGGGAGGTTCTTTTAGTCCATTGGCCGTTATTCTCAGGGAGAATAAGTTAACGGGTCCAAACTATGTGGACTGGAAAAGGAACCTGGACATAATACTCACAGCCGAGGAGTATAAGTATGTCCTTTACGAAACTTGCCCTGTTATCGGGGAAGGTTCCACCGCTGAAGAGCGAGAAGCTGAAAAGGCATGGAAGAAAGCTGACGAAATGGCACGTTGCTATATATTAGCTTCCATGTCTAATGTGCTCCAATCAAAACACGAGCACATGGCTTACGCATATGACATAAGTCAATCGTTGGCAACTATGTTCGCGGACAAGAGCCGGCCCGCAAGGCGGGAGGCTCTTCGAACAATTGTAAACACTAAGATGGGTGAGGAGCATCAATCCGAGAGCATATGCTCAAGATGATTGCTTGCTTTCGAGGAGGAAAAATCTTAGGGGCTGTCATTGACCCCGAGAGCCAAGTGGACATGGTTCTCGAATCTCTACCGGGCTCTTTCACTCAGTTCAAGTTAAACTATAACATGAACAAGTTGAACATGAGTTTGACTAAACTGATGAAGGAGCTCCAGATGGCGGAGAAGGTCATGAAGCCACAGTCTAAGGCCATGATTGCTAAGGCCTCTTCTTCAAGAAGCTGGGCCTAAGCCCGGAAAGTTCAAGAGGAAGAAGGGGAATGCGACGAGCCCGACCCAAGAACCAGGCCAAGGACAAACCAAAGGGCAAGTGCTTCAAGTGTGGAAAGAAGGGACACTGGAAAAATGAGTGTCCAAATCTTCAGGCCAAGAAAAACCCCATAGGTAATGTTTACTATCTAGAGTCCATATCAATGGTAGGATCAACTTCTACTTAGATTGTTGATTCAGGAGCCACTGATCATATCTGTAACTCCTTGCAGGGGTTTAGGAAGATAAGAAGACTCAAGAAGGGCGAACATGGGCTTCGAGTGGGTAATGGAGCACAAGTCTGGGCCCTTGCAGTGGGAGAGCTAGATCTTATTTTTGATTGTAATAAGATAGTGGTTTTAAAAGACATTTTATATGTACCTGGTTTTCGTCAGAATTTGATTTCAGTTGCAAAACTTATTAATCAAGGATATTACGTATCTTTCCATTACGGTATTTCTATCGGTAGAGATGGAGAAATTTTATGTCTTGGGCACATGTATGGAAATTTGTTCTTTTTAAACCCTATTAATAACCAATCAAATAACGCTCTGTCCGAACCTTTAACTAAGAAGAGAAAGACCAATATCAATGATTCATACCTTTGGCATCCGAGGTTGGGTCATATTAACTCAACCGAGGATTCGAGAGGCTAATCCATGATGGGCCTTTGGGCTCATTGAGATTGGAAAGTTGGCCTCGGTGTGAATCTTGCTCGATGGGAAAAATGACCAAAAGGTCTTTTACACCAAAGGCGGATAGAGCCGAGGAGGTGTTGAGTCTTGTTCACACCGATGTGTGCGGTCCATTGTCTACACCGGCTAGGGGAGGTTTTGAGTACTTCATCACGTTCACGGATGATTGTACGAGGTATGGTTACATTTACACGATGAGACGCAAGTCGACTCTTTTGACAAGTTCAAAGAGTTTAAGGGTGAAGTGGAGCGTCGGACAGGTAAATTAATCAAAACCTTACGATCGGATCGTGGTGGAGAGTACCTCCTAGGTGAATTCAAGGACTACATGGTACATCATGGGATAGTATCCCAGCTCTCTGCGCAGGAACCCCCGGCAGAACGGAGTAGTCGAGAGAAGGAACAGGACGTTGATGGAAATGGTCCGAAGCATGATGTCTCATGCTACTCTTCCGATATCCTTTTGGGGATATGCCCTGGAAACAGCGGCATATATTCCGAACTTGGTGCCTTCCAAGTCGGTACCTAGGACTCCTTATGAGATGTGGATGGGCGTAAGCCAAGTCCGAATCATCTCGGGATTTGGGGGTGTCCGACTTATGTATCGATCAAGGGAGACAAGTTGGAACCAAGATCGGAATTATGCTATTTTGTTGGGTATCCAAAAGGGACAAAAGGAGGCTACTTTTATCATCCTAAGGAGCGAAGGTACTAGTCGGTACCAATGCTAGATACTTGGAAGATGATCAAAGTACTTCCACTAAAGGTTCAACGAGGTTGGAACTGCAGGAGAAGTTATCTATGGAATCAACTTCTACTGACCCGATTTTGGAACAAGAAGAGGCACAGCCTCAAGAGCCTGTACAAATGGAGCCTCGTCGTAGTGGGAGAGTGTCTAGGGTTCCGGATAGATGGACTGGAGAAGCCTTTGAGCTGGTTTCCGACCATCAGGAACAAGACCCCGCTAGATACGAGGAGGCTATTGCTGATGCCGATGCAAATCTGTGGCATGAAGCAATGAAAGCCGAGATTGAGTCTATGTACCTCAATCAGGTTTGGGATCTTGTAGCTTCACCTGAAGGGATAAAACCCATTGGGTGCAAGTGGGTATACAAGAGGAAGAGAGGAGTGGATGGGAAGGTAGAAACCTTGAAAGCTAGGCTTGTGGCGAAAGGGTATACTCAGAAAGAGGGTATCGACTATGAGGAAACCTTTTCCCCGGTAGCCATGCTTAAATCCATTCGCATCCTCCTTACCATCGCCTGTCACTATGACTACGAGATATGGCAAATGGATATTAAGACGGCATTCTTAAATGGCCATCTTAGCGAAGACATCTATATGTCCCAACCGGAAGGCTTCATTGCTGAAGGCCAGGAACACATGGTTTGCAAGCTTAAGAAGTCCATTTATGGACTTAAGCAGGCATCAAGAGCATGGAACATTCATTTTGATGAGACTGTAAAATCTTATAGTTTTATTCAAAACGAAGATGAACCATGCGTGTACAGGAAACTTGAAGGCATCAATGTGGTTTTTCTTGTCCTGTATGTGGATGACATTCTACTCATTGGAAATGATGTAAGGACATTGTCATCTACAAAGGTTTGGCTGTCTAGTCAATTCGAGTATGAAGGACTTGGGAGAAGCCGACTACATTCTCGGGATTAGGCTTCTTAGAAATAGGAAGCGAGAGAATGTTAGGATTATCCCAAGCGACATACATTGACAAGATGCGGCCAAGTACGAGCATGGACTCATGCAAGGGAGCTCTAATCCCTTGCGGACATGGGTTGTCATTTTCTTCGAAGGACTTGTCCTAAGTCTCAAGAAGAAAAGGACAGAATGAGTAGGATTCCCTACGCTTCAGCGGTGGGAAGTCTCATGTACGCCATGCTTGTGTACTAGGCCAAATATCGGCTTTGCCGTGGGCTTAGTTAGCGGATATCAGTCAAACCCGGGGAGGTTCATTGGCAAGTTGTAAAGCATATTCTCAAGTACCTCAAGGGAACGAGAGATTATATCTTTGGTTTACGTGGTCGATGATTTGGTTCCTACGGGATACACGGACTCGGACTTCCGGGCGGATAAGGATGAGAGAAAATCCACTAGTGGATATGTCTTCACCTTGTCCGGAGGAGCAATTTCATGGAGGAGTATCAAGCAATCTTGTATTGCCGACTCAACCATGGAAGTAGAGTATGTGGCAGCTTCGGAAGCGTCCAAAGAAGCAGTCTGGCTCCGGAAGTTTCTTTCAGAACTTGGAGTCGTACCACATATGGACAGGCCGGTTGTGATGTATTGCGACAACACTGGAGCAGTGTCGCAATCTAAGGAGCCTCGGAACCACAAGAAGGGGAAACACATCGAGAGGAAGTACCACCGATCCGGGATTTCATCCAGAGACGGGAAGTCGTGGTGGAGCATATTACCTCAGAAAACAATCTAGCAGACCCATTCACCAAGCCTTTGGCTGAGAGAGTCTTCAAGAGACACTTAGATGCCATAGGGGTGGGCACCTATAGACTTACCTAGTCTTAGAGTGCAAGTGGGAGATTGTTGGATTGTATACCCTCTTAGACTAAGTTTCTGATGTAAAATCGAATTATTTAATAGAAGAATTTATTTTCAGAAATTGTTTGTGAATTTACTTTTTGTTTGTGCACGATTTCCGTTTGGAACAGACCCATTGTGTTTAAATAAGTGATCCATGTGAATGGTGGTATTTCACAGTAAGGTATGGATCACGGGTTATTTAACACATAAACATTTGTTCTTAACCTATTGATGAGACTGGGAACCTCATCATGTTTAGGTTATTATGTTATGAATTCCAAATGGGGAATGGCTTACCTTTAGCCAGTGGGTAGTCCACTCACTTCATGACATAAGCGTATTTCGAATACGTAGAACAGGACCTGTAGTAGTGGTTTCTCAAAGTACTATATGGTAGAAACCTAGACTACTGCCGCTACAGCATGGACTAGTACTCTACGATTTGAGTATGAGTTGGTGGTCTAGCGAAGCTGGAAGCATATACTTTGATTTTCTATAGTTGAGGTTCTATCATAGGGCCAATATACTTGCATGTTGGGAATGTGTGACTAGTTAGTTAAGACAGACTTATACAAGATAGTTTCTGCACTATATCGCCCCTTGTGGTTGTCCGAATGGTCTAAATTATCCAGGGCCTTGGGAAACATGACTTGGATGTTTGCTTTAGGGTAGCTCCCTTGGAAAGCGGAAACACTCCAGGAAGTCGTGGATCATTAGACTAGAAGCCTAAGGATGGTAGATGTCATTTAGAGGGGTGTTAGTACACTTCTTCCTCTCTAAATGTACGGCGATGTGTAGAGGGGTATTTTAGTCATTTCACCTGTAGGTCGGAGACTTTGCTAACGCAGCATTGTCCTTGGGGTCAATATTTCCTTATGGTGATATTAGAAAATATTTAAAATGCAAAATACAGCTATTTATATAGCAGGGGTATTTTGGTCATTTTAGCAGCCAAGGCGATGTGTCTTTTTGGTCCTCGGGATAGCCCGTAAGTCCTAACTATTTTTGGGATGAGGAATTGGTCTCAGTTGAAGAGGATCTTATTTTATTTTGTTTTGTTTTATTTTATTCAGGAAGTCTAATTTATTATTGGACTGAAATAAAATAATAAATAAATAAATAAAATAGGAGTTGAGAGAAATTAATTATCTAGTTTATTTGGTTAATTAATTATTCAGGGCCTAGGTCCAGTATGAATAATTAAGAAATTAACCTGGGCTTAAACTAGGGGAAATAATTAATGTTTAATTATTTATTGGGTTATTTATGTAGGCCCAAGAAATAAATAATTAAAGATTAATTATTATGGTTCATTTGGGCTCATTAATTATTTATTGGGTTACTTATGTAAGCCCAGAAAATAAATAATTAATATTTATTATTTTGGGCTTTCTGGATCCAAAAAAAATAATAAATATTTATCTGGCCCAATAGCATGGACCTTAGGGTTTTTTCCAAATACGGTTAAGAGGAGTTTAAGGTTAGGCCAAACTGTTTCTCAGGATAACATCCGAATATTTTGAAATCCTGGTGATATGTTTATCAGAGATTGAGAGACCTAATTTTGGCTAAATATAAACAACTCTTTGAAAAGAAAAAAAAAAACCCTAATTATTTTCCTTCCCAAGAAAAGACTCACGTGAGTCTCTCTCTCTCTCACAAAAACTCTCTCCTTCTTCTTGTTTTTCCCTTGTTCTTTGCTAATCAATAGCGAACGAACCAAGGAGAATTGAGACCCTTCCTCTTCACCATAGTGTTCACCGAGTAGAGGTTAGGCTGAGAAATATCCCGAGAGCTGGAGAGCTAAGCGTTAATACAAACAAGACGAAGTCGAAGGCTAGCGGGTGTTCAACCGAAAGCTCCTTCAACTGTGCAAAGCGAGGCGATTCCAGCCGTTCAATCTGTTCCTACGCAACCTAGGAGGGTTAAGGAACGCAAATGTATGATCTTCACGCTTCCGCATGGCCTTTATGGCTCGCGTATAAATTTTTTTTTAGTCTCTGTTTTTATCCGTCCATGGCTCCCTGTGCTGCGTTTTGCCATCAATACTTGGCAAATATAATCATACTTACAACAAACTTTAGCAACTGCTTCACTACAATTACCGCGTACAACTAGCACATCTTTGTTTAAAGAAATCAAACAAAATACCACTTTTTTTGTTTAGTAAAAACTCTACTGCGACTATAAAAGGACAGACTAATTAGAAAAACACACATAACAGGAATACTGTGCATCATACGTGGGCTCCTGATGGTAAACCACCGTCGCAAAACACCGAAAGGTTCCCCAATCTTGCTTATATAGACAGCCCAAACACTTGGCACGTATACTCAAACTAACAACATTCTTTTGCAACTGCATCACTAAAATTACTGCGTACAACTAGCACATATTTGTTTTAAAAAATTAAACAAAATACCTCTTTCTTTTTTGTCCAATGAAAACACTACTGCGATTATAAAAGGACAGACTAATTAGAAAAACACACATAACAGGAATACTGTGCATCATACGTGGGCTCCTGATGGTAAAGCATAGTCTCACAGCACTGAAAGGTTCCCCAATCATGCTTATGTTGACGCCCCATATATTTGGCACACATACTCATACTTACTGCATTCTTTTGCTACTGCATCACTAAAATTACCGCATACAACTAGCTCATCTTTGTTTAAATAAATCAAACAAAATAACACTTTTTTTGTCCAATAAAAACCCTGTGTAAAAGAACAGACTAATTAGAAAAATACACACAACCGGAATACAGTGCATCATACGTGGGCTTCTGATGGTAAACCACTATCGCAAAGCACCGAAGGTTCCCCAATCATGCTTATGATGACGCCCCGGATACTTGGCAAATATACTCATACTTACAACAAACATTTGCAACTGCATCACTACAATTAGAAGAACACTACTGCGATTATAAAAGGACAGACTAAATAGAAAAACACACATAACAGGAATTCTGTCCATCTGATGGTAAACCACCGTCGCAAAGCACCGAAAGGTTCCCCAATCATGCTTATGTTGACGACCCATATACTTGGCACATATACTCATACGTACAACATTCTTTTGAACTGCATCACTAAAATTAACGCATACATCTAGCACATATTTGTTTAAAAAAATAAAACAAAATACCTCTTCTCTTTGTCCAATAAAAACACTACTGTGATTATAAAAGGACAGACTAATTACGAAAACACACACAACAGGAATACTGTGCATCAAACGTGGGATCCTGATGGAAAACCATCGTCGCAAAGCACCGAAAGGTTCCACAATCATGCTTATGTTGACGCACCTTATCCTTCGCACATATACTCATACTTATAGCATTCTTTTGCAACTGCATCAATAAAATTACCGCGTACAACTAGCATATCTTTATTTAAAAAAATCAAACAAATTAACTTTTTTTTTGTCCAATAAAAACACTACTGAGATTATAAAAGGACAGACTAATTAGAAAAACACACACAATAGAAATATTGTACATCATATGTGTGATTCTGATGGTAAATCGCTATCGCAAAGCACCGAAAAATTCCCCAATCATGCTTATGCTGACACCCTATATACTTGGCACATATACTCATACTTACAATATTCTTTTGCGACTGCATCACTAAAATTATCGCGTACAACTATCACATCCTTCTTTAAAAAAATCAAACAAAATACTACTTTTTTTGTCCAACAAAAACACCACTGGGATTATAAAAGGACAGACTAATTAAAAAAACACACACAACAGGATTACTGTGTTTCATATGTGGGCTTTTGATGGTAAGCCACCGTCCCAAAGCACCGAAAGGTTCCCCAATCATGCTTTTGTTGATGGCCTAGGTACATGGCACATATACTCATACTTACAACATTCTTTTGCAACTGCATCACTAAAATTACCGCGTACAACAAGGACATATTTGTTTAAAAAAATAAAAAAAAATAACTCTTTTTTTGTCCAATAAAAACACTACTGGGATTATAAAAGGACAGACTAATTAAAAAAACACACACAACAGGAATACTGTGCATCATACGTGGGCTTCTAATGGTAAACCACCGTCGCAAAGCACCGAAAGGTTCCCCAATCAAGCTTAAGATGACGCCCCAGATACTTGGCAGGTTGCCCATATACTCATACTTACAACATTCTTTTGCAACTGCTTCACTAAAATTACCGCGTACAACTAACACATCTTTGTTTAAAAAATCAAACAAAATACCTCTTTTTTTTGTCTAATAAAAACACTACTGAGATTATAAAAGGACAGACTAATTAGAACAACACACACAACAGGAATACTCTGCATCATACGTGGGCTCCTGATGGTAAACCAACGTCGCAAAGCACAGAAAGGTTCCCCAATCATGCTTCTGTTGACGCCCCATATACTCGGCACACATACTCATACTTACAGCATTCTTTTGCTACTGCATCACTAAAATTACTGCGTACAATTAGCACATCTTTATTTAAAAAAATGAAAAAAATACCACTTTTTTTGTCCAATAAAACACACTATTGGGATTATAAAAGGACAGACTAACTAGAAAAATACACACAACCGGAATGCAATGCATCATACGTGGGCTTAAAATGGTAAACCACTATTGCAAAGCTCCGAAAGGTTCCCCAATCAAGCTTATGATGACGCTCCAGATACTTGGTAGTTGGCACATATGCTCATAATTACAACATTCTTAAGCAACAACATCACAAAAATTACCGCGTACAACTAGCACAACTTTGTTTAAAAAAATCAAACAAAATACCTCTTTTTTTTTGTCCAATAAAAACACAACTGTGATTATAAAAGGTCAGACTAATGAGAAAAACACACACAACAGGAATACTGTGCATCATATGTGGGCTCCTAATGTTAAACCATAGTCTCAAAGCACCGAAAGGTTCCCCAATCATGCTTATGTTGACGCCCCATATATTAGGCACATATACTCATACTTACAGCATTCTTTTGCTACTGCATCACTAAAATTACCACGTACAACTAGCACATCTTTGTTTAAAAAAATCAAACAAAATAACTCTTTTGTTGTCCAATAAAAACACTACTGGTATTATAAAAGGACAGACTAATTAGAAAAATACACACAACCGGAATACAGTGCATCATACGTGGGCTTCTGATTGTAAACCACTATCGCAAAGCACCGAAAGGTTCCCCAATCATGCTTACGATGACGCCCCAGATACTTGGCAGTTGGCACATATACTCATACTTGCAACATTCTTTTGCAACTGCATCACAAAAATTACCGCGTACAACTAGCACATCTATATTTAAAAAAATCAAACAAAATGCCACTTTTTTTGTCCATTAAAAGCACTACTGGGATTATAAAAGGACAGACTAATTGGACAAACACACACAACAGGAATACTGTTCAACATACGTGGGCTTCTGATGGTAAACCACCGTCGCAAAGCACCAAAAGGTTCACCAATCAAGCTTATGTTGAAGCCATATATATACTTGGCACATATACTCATACTTACAACATTCTTTTGCAACTGCATCACTACAATTACCGCGTACAACTAGGACATCTTTGTTGAAAAAAATCCCACAAAATCCCTCTTTTTTTACCAATAAAAATACTACATGGATTATAAAATGACAGACTAATTAGAAAAACACACACAACAGGAATATTGTGCATCATACGTGTGTTTCTGATGGTAAACCATCGTCGCAGGGCACCGAAAGGTACCCCAATCTTGCTTATGATGACCTCCCAGATACGTGGCAGTTGGCACATATACTCATACTTACAACATTCTTTTGCAACTGCATCACTAAAAGTACCGCGTACAATTAGCACATCTTTGTTTTAAAAAATCAAACAAAATACCTCTTTTTTTGTCCAATTAAAATACTTCTGGGATTATAAAAGGACAGACTAATTAGACAAACACACACAACAGGAATACTGTGCATCATACGTGGGCTTCTGATGGTAAACCCCCGTCGCAAAGCACCGAAAGGTCCCCCAATCATGCTTATGTTCACGCACTATATACTTGGCACATATACTCATACATACAACATTCTTTTGAAACTGTATCACTACAATTACCGCGTAAAACTAGGACATCTTTGTTAAAAATAATCAGACAAAATCCCACTTTTTTTGTCCAATAAAAACACAACTGGGATTATAAAAGGATAGACAAATTAGTAAAACATACACAACAGCAATATTGTGCATCATACGTGGGCTTCTGATGGTAAACCACCGTCGAAATGTTCCCCAATCATGCTTATGTTGACGCCCCATATATTTGGCAAATTTTCTCAAACTTACAAGAAACTTTTGCAACTGTATCACCAAAATTACCGCGTACAACTATCACATCTTTGTTTAAAAAAATCGAACAAAATACCTCTTTTTTTGTCCGATAAAATCACTGCTGAGATTTATAAGGACAGGCTAATTAGAAAAACACACAGAACTGGAATCCTATGCATCATACGTGGGCTTCTGATGGTAAACCATCGTCGCAAAGCACCGAAAGGTTCCCCAATCATGCTTATGTTGACGCCCTATATACTTGGCACATATACTCATACTTACAAAATTCTTTTGCAACTGCATCACCACAATTACCGCGTACAACTAGGACATCTTTGTTTTAAAAAATCAATTAAAATCCCCCTTTTTTTGTCCATTAAAAACACTACTGGGGTTATAAAAGGACAGACTAATTAAAAAACACACAAAACAGGAATACTGTGTATCATACGTGTGTTTCTGATGGTAAACCACCGTCGCAAAGTACCGAAAGGTTTCCCAATCATGCTAATGATAACGCCCCAGATACGTGGCAGTTGGCACATATACTCATACTTACAACATTCTTTTCCAACTGCATCACTAAAATTACCGCATACAACTTGCACATCTTTGTTTAAAAAAATAAAACAAAATAACTCTTTTTTTGTCCAATAAAAACACTACTGGGATTATACAAGGACAGACTAATTAGAAAAACACACACAATAGGATTACTGTACATCATACGTGGGATTCTGATGGTAAATCTCTATCGCAAAGCACCGAAAAATTCCCCAATCCTGCTTATGCTAACACCCCATATACTTGGCACATATACTCATACTTACAACATTCTTTTGCAACTGCATCACTAAAATTACAGCGTACAACTATCACATCTTTCTGTAGAAGAATCAAACAAAATACTTCTTTTTTGTCCAATAAAAACACTACTGGGATTATAAAAGCCCAGACTAATTAAAAAAACACACACAACAGGATTACTGTATATCATACGTGGGCTTTTGATGGTAAACCACCGTCGCAAAGCACTGAAAGGTTCTCGTATCATGCTTTTGTTGACGGCCTATGTATTTGGCACATATTCTCATACTTACAACATTCTATTGCAACTGCATCACTAAAATTACCGCGTACCTCTAGCACATCTTTGTTTTAAAAAATCAAGCAAAATACCACTTTTTTTGTCCAATAAATACACTACTGGAATTATAAAAGGATAGACTAATAAGAAAAACGTACACAACAGGAATACTGTGCATCATACGTGGGCTTTTGATGGTAAACCACCATCGTAAAGCACCGAAAGATTCCCCAATCATGCTTTTGTTGACGTCCTATATACTTGGCACATATACTCATACTTACAACATTCTTTTGCTACTGCATCACTAAAATTACCGCGTACAACTAGCACATCTTAATTTAAAAAATCAAACAAAATAGCTCTTTTTTTTTCCAATAAAACAATATTGGGATTATAAAAGGACAGACTAATTAGAAAAATACACACTACAGGAATACAGTGCATCATACGTGGGCTTCAGCTGGGAAAACCACTATCGCAAAGCACCGAAAGGTTCCCCAATCGTGCTTATGATGACGCTCCAGATACTTGGTAGTTGGCACATATACTCATACTTACAATATTCTTTTGCAACTGCAACACTAAAATTACTGTGTACAACTAGAACATCTTTGTTTAAAAAAATCAAACAAAATACCTCATTTTTTGTCCAATAAAAACACTACTGGGATTATAAAAGGACAGACTAATTAAAAAACCACACACAACAGGATTACTGTGCATCATACGTGGGCTCCTAATGGTAAACCATCGTCGCAAAGCACCGAAAGGTTCCATAATCAAGCTTATGTTGACGCCCCATATACTTGGCACACATACTCATACTTACAGCATTATTTTCCAACTGCATCACTAAAATTAGCGCGTACAACTAGCACATCTTTGTTTAAAAAAATCAAACAAAATACCTCTTTTTTTGTTCGATAAAAACACTGGTGAGATTTAAAAGGACAGACTTATTAGAAAAACACACACAACAGGAATACTGTGCATCAAACGTGGGATCCTGATGGAAAACCATCGTCGCAAAGCACCGAAACCATTCCCAATCATGCTTATGTTGACGCCCTATATACTTGGCACATATATTCATACTTTCAACATTCTTTTGCAACTGCATCACTACAATTACCGCGTACAACTAGGACATCTTTGTTGAAAAAAATCCAACAAAATCCCTCTTTTTTGTCCAATAAAAAAACTACTGGGATTATAAAAGGACAGACTAATTAAAAAAACACACAACAGGAATATTGTGCATCATACGTGTGTTTCTGATGGTAAACCACCGTCGCAAAGCACCAAAAGGTTCCCCAATCAAGCTTATGATGACGCCCCGGATACGTGGCTGTTGGCTCATATACTCATACTTACAACATTCTTTTGCAACTGCATCACTAAAATTACCGTGTACAACTAGCACATCTTTCTTTAAAAAATTCAAACAAAATACCTTTTTTTTTGTGCAATAAAAAAACTACTGGGATTATAAAAGGACACACTAATTAGACAAACACACACAACAGGAATACTGTGCATCATACGTGGGCTTCTGATGGTAAACCACCATCGCAAAGCACCGAAAGGTTCCCCAATCATGCTTATGTTGACGCCCTATATACTTGGCACATATACTCATACATAGAACATTCTTTTGAAACTGCATCACTACAATTACCGCGTACAACTAGGACATCTTTGTTTAAAAAAATCAAATAAAATTCCACTTTTTTTGTCCAATAAAAACACAATTTGGATTATAAAAGGATTGACTAATTAGAAAAACTTACACAACTGCAATACTGTGTATCATACTTGGGCTTCTGATGGTAAACCACCGTCGCGAAGCACCGAAAGGTTCCACAATCGTGGTTATGTTGACGCCCCATATACTTGGCACATATACTCATACTTATAAGAAAGTTTTGCAACAGCATCGCTAAAATTACCTCGTACAACAAGCACATCTTTGTTTAAAAAAATCAAACAAAATACTTCTTTTTTTTTTTGTCCAATAAAAACACTACTGCAATTATAAAAGGATAGACTAATTAGAAAAACGCACAAAATAGGAATACTGTGCATCATATGTGGGCTCCTGATGGTAAACCATCGTCGCTAAGCACCGAAAGATTCCCCAATCATGCTTATGTTGACGCCCTATATACTTGGCAACATTCTTTTGCAACTGCATCACTACAATAACCGCGTACAACTAGGACATCTTTGTATAATAAAATCAAACAAAATCCTTCATTTTTTATCCAATAAAAACAATACTGGGGTTATAAAAGGACAGACTAATTAAAAAATATACAAAACAGGAATATTGTGTATCATACGTGTGTTTCTGATTGTAAACCACCATTGCAAAGCGCCGAAAGGTTCCTCAATGATGCTTATGATGACGCCCTAAATACGTGGCAGTTGGGACATATACTCATACTTACAACATTATTTTGCTACTGCATCACTAAAATTTCCGCGTACAACTAGCACATCTTTATTTAAAAAAATCAAACAAAATAACTCTTTTTTTTGTCCAATAAAAATACTATTGCCATTATAAAAGGACAGACTAATTAGAAAAATAGACACAACCGGAATACAGTGCATCATACGTCGGCTTCAGATGGTAAACCACTATCGCAAAGCACCGAAAGGTTCCCCGATCATGCTTATGTTGGCGCCCTATATACTTGGCACATATACTCATACTTACAACATTCTTTTGCAACTGCATCACTAAAATTACCGCGTACAACTAGCACAATTTTGTTTAAAAAAATCAAACAAAATACCTCTATTTTTGTCCAATAAAAATAGAACTGGGATTATAAGAGGACAGACTAATTAGAAAAACACTCACAACAGCAATACTGTGCATCATACGTGGGCTTCTGATGGTAAACCACCGTCGAAAAGCACCGAAAGGTTCCCCAATCATGCTTATGTTGGCGCAGCATATACTTGGCGCAGATACTCATACTTGCAAGAAACTTTTTCAACTGTATCACTAAAATTACCGCATACAACTAGCACATCTTTGTTTAAAAAAATCAAACAAAATACCTCTTTTTTTGTCCGATAAAAACATTGCTGAGATTTAAAAGGACAGACTTATTAGAAAAACACACACAACAGGAATACTGTGCATCATACGTTCGCTTCTGATGGTATACCATCGTCGCAAAAGCACCGAAACTTTTCACAATCATGCTTATATTGACGCCCCATATACTTGGCACAAATACTTATACTTACAGCATTCTTTTTCTACTGCATCACTAAAATTACCGCGTACAACTAACACATTTTTGTTTAATAATATCCAACAAAATAACTCACTTTTAGAAATAACCAACAAAATTCTCCAATAAAAACAATACTGGGATTATAAAAGGACAGACTAATTAGAAATATACACATAACCGGAATACAGTGCCTCATACGTGGGCTTCAGATGGTAAACCACTATCGCAAAGCACCGAAAGGTTCCCCATTCATGCTTAAGATGACGCTCCAGATACTTGGTAGTCGGCACATATACTCATACTTACAACATTCTTTTGCCACTGCATCACTAAAATTACCACGTACAACTAGCACATCTTTGTTTAAAAAATTGAAACAAAATACCTCTTTTTTTGTCCAATAAAAACACTACTGTGATTATAAAAGGACAGACTAATTAAACAAACACACATCCAGAATACAGTGCATCATACGTGGGCTTGAGATGGTAAACCACTATCGCAAAGCACCGAAACGTTCCCCATTCATGCTTATGATGACGCCCCAGATACGTGGCAGTTTGCTCATATACTCATACTTACAACATTCTTTTGCAACTGCATCACTAAAATTACCGCGTACAACTGGCACATATTTGTTTAAAAAAATGAAACAAAATACCTCTTTTTTTTGTCAAAAAAAAAAAAAACTACTGCGATTATAAAAGGATAGACAAATTAGAAAAACAAACACAACAGGAATACTGTGCATCATACGTGGGCTCCTGATGGTAAACCATTGTCGCAAAGCACCGAAAGGTTCCCCAATCATACTTATGTTGACGCCCTATATACTTTGCACATATACTCATACTTACAACATTCTTTGGCAACTGCATTACTACAATTATCGCGTACAACTAGGACATCTTTGTTTAATAAAATCCAACAAAATCCATCCTTTTTTGTCCAATAAAAACACTACTGGGGTTATAAAAATACCGCCTAATTAAAAAACATACAAAACAGGAATATTGGGTATCATAAGAGTGTTTCTGATGGTAAACCACAATCGCAAAACACCGAAAGTTTCCCCAATCATGCTTATGATGACGCCCAGATACGTGGCAGTTGGCAAATATACTCATACTTACAACATTCTTTTGCAACTGCATTACTAAAATTACCGCGTACACCTAGCACATATTTGTTTAAAAAAATCTAACAAAATACCACTTTTTTTTGTCCAACAAAAACAATACTGCAATTATAAAATGACAGACTAATTAGAAAAATACACACAACCGGAATACAGTGCATCATACGTGGGCTTCAGAAAGTAAACCACTATCGCAAAGCACCGAAAGGTTCCCCAATCATGCTTATGTTGACGCCCCATATACTTGGCACATATACTCATACTGACAAAAACTTTTTCAACTGCATCCCAAAAATTACCGCGTATAACTAGCACATCATTGTTTAAAAAAATCAAACAAAATACCTCTTTTTTTGTCCGATAAAAACACTGCTGAGATTTAAAAGGACAGACTTATTAGACAAAGACACACACCAGGAATACTGTGCATCATACGTGGGATTCTGATGGTATACCATCGTCACAAAGCACTGAAACGTTTCCCAATCAAGCTTATATTGACGCCCCATATACATTTCACATATACTCATACTTACAACATTCTTTTGCAACTGCATCACTAAAATTACCGCGTACAACAAGCACATATTTGTTTTAAAAAATCAAACAAAATACCTCTTTTTTTTTTTCAAACAAAAACACTACTGCGATTATAAAAGGACATACTAATTAGAAAAACACACACAATAGGAATACTATGCTTCATACGCGGGCTACTTATGGTAAACCACCGTCACAAAGCACCGAAAGGTTCCCCAATCATGCTTATGTTGACGCCCCATATACTTGGCACAAATACTCATACTTACAGCATTCTTTTGCTACTGCATCACTAAAATTACCGCGTACAACTAGCACATTTTTGTTTAAAAAAATCGAACAAAATAACTCTTTTTTTGTCCAATAAAAACACTATTGAGATTATAAAAGGACAGACTAATTAGAAAAATACACACAACCGGAATACAGTGCATCATACGTGGGCTTCTGATGGTAAACCACTATCGCAAAGCACCGAAAGGTTCCCCAATCATGCTTATGATGACGCCCCAGATACTTGGCAGTTGGCACATATACTCATACTTACAACATTCTTTTGCAACTGCAATACAAAAATTACCGTGTACTACTAGCACATCTTTGTTTAAAAAAATCAAACAAAATACCTCTATTTTTTACCATTAAAAACACTACTGGGAATATAAAAGGACAAACTATTTAGACAAACAGACATAACAGGAATACTATGCATCATACGTGGGCTTTTGATGGTAAACCACCGTCGAAAAGCACCGAAAGGTTCCCCAATCATGCATATGTTGATGCCCTATATACTTGGCACATATACTCATACATACAACATTCTTTTTCAACTGCATCACTAAAATTACCGCGTACAACTGGCACATATTTGTTTAAAAAAATGAAACAAAATACCTCTTTTTTTTGTCAAAAAAAAAATAAAAACTACTGCGATTATAAAAGGATAGACAAATTAGAAAAACACACACAACAGGAATACTGTGCATCATACGTGGACTCCTGATGGTAAACTACAGTCGCAAAGCACCAAAAGGTTCCCCAATCATACTTATGTTGACGCCCTATATACTTTGCACATATACTCATACTTACAACATTCTTTTGCAACTGCATCACTACAATTACCGCGTACAACTAGGACATCTTTGTTTAATAAAATCCAACAAAATCCATCTTTTTTTGTCCAATAAAAACACTACTGGGGTTATAAAAGTACCGACTAATTAAAAAACAAACAAAACAGGAATATTGGGTATCATAAGTGTGTTTCTGATGGTAATCCACCATCGCAAAGCACCGAAAGTTTCCCCAATCATGCTTATGATGACGCCCAGATACGTGGCAGTTGGCACATATACTTATACTTACAACATTCTTTTGCAACTGCATTACTAAAATTACCGCGTACAACTAGCACATATTTGTTTAAAAAAATCTAACAAAATACCACTTTTTTTTGTCCAACAAAAACAATACTGCGATTATAAAATGACAGACTAATTAGAAAAATACACACAACCGGAATACAGTGCATCATACGTGGGCTTCAGAAAGTAAACTACTATCGCAAAGCACCGAAAGGTTCCCCAATCATGCTTATGTTGACGCCCCATATACTTGGCACATATACTCATACTGACAAGAAACTTTGTCAACTGCATCACAAAAATTACCGCGTATAACTAGCACATCTTTGTTTAAAAAAATCAAACAAAATACCTCTTTTTTTGTCCGATAAAAACACTACTGAGATATAAAAGGACAGACTTGTTAGACAAAGACACACACCAGGAATACTGTGCATCATACGTGGGCTTCTGATGGTACACCATTGTCACAAAGCACTGAAACGTTTCCCAATCAAGCTTATATTGACGCCCCATATACAAGTCACATACACTCATACTTACAACATTCTTTTGCAACTGCATCACTAAAATTACCGCGTACAACAAGCACATATTTTTATTAAAAAAATCAAACAAAATACCACTTTTTTTTGTCCAACAAAAACACTACTGCGATTATAAAAGGACATACTAATTAGAAAAACACACACAACAGGAATACTATGCTTCATACGCGGGCTACTTATGGTAAACCACCGTCACAAAGCACCGAAAGGTTCCCCAATCATGCTTATGTTGACGCCCCATATACTTGGCACAAATACTCATACTTACAGCATTCTTTTGCTACTGCATCACTAAAATTACCGCGTACAACTAGCACATTTTTGTTTAAAAAAATCGAACAAAATAACTCTTTTTTTGTCCAATAAAAACAATATTGGGATTATAAAAGGACAGACTAATTAGAAAAATACACGCAACCGGAATACAGTGCATCATACGTGGGCTTCTGATGGTAAACCACTATCGCAAAGCACCGAAAGGTTCCCCAATCATGCTTATGATGACGCCCCAGATACTTGGCAGTTGGCACATATACTCATACTTACAACATTCTTTTGCAACTGCAATACAAAAATTACCGTGTACTACTAGCACATCTTTGTTTAAAAAAATCAAACAAAATACCTCTATTTTTTACCATTAAAAACAGAACTGGGATTAAAAAAGGACAGACTAATAAGAAAAACACACACAACAGCAATACGGTGCATCATACGTGGGCTTCTGATGGTAAACCACCATCGCAAAGCACTGAAGGGTTCCCCGATCATGCTTATGTTGACGCACTATATACTTGGCATATATACTCAAACTTACAAGAAACTTTTTCAACTGCATCACTAAAATTACCACGTACAACTAGCACATCTTTGGTTATAAAAATCAAACAAAATACCTCTTTTTTTGTCCGATAAAAACACTACTGAGATTTAAAAGGACAGACTTATTAGAAAAACACACACAACAGGAATACTGTGCATCATACGTGCGCTTCTGATGGTAAACCATAGTCGCAAAGCACCGAAACGTTCCCTAATCATGTTTATGTTGACGCCCTATATACTTGGCACATATACTCATACTTACAACATTCTTTTGCAACAGCATCACTAAAATTACCGCGTAGAACTAGCACATCTTTCTTCAAAAAAATCAAACAAAATACCTCTATTTTTGTCCAATACAAATAGAACTGGGATTATAAAAGGATAGACTAATTAGAAAAACACACACAACAGCAATACTGTGCATCATACGTGGGTTTCTGAATGTAAACCACCGTCGCAAAGCACCGAAAGGTTCCCTAATCATGCTTATGTTGACGCACCATATACTTGGCACATATACTCATACTTACAAGTAACTTTTTCAACTGTATCACTAAAATTACCGCGTTCAACTAGCACATCTTTGTTTAAAAAAATCAAACAAAATACCACTTTTTTTGTCCGATAAAAACACTGCTGAGATTTAAATTGACAGACTTATTAGAAAAACACACACAACAGGAATACTGTGCATCATACGTGGGCTTCTGATGGTAAACCATCGTCGCAAAAGCACCGAAACGTTTCCCAATCAAGCTTATATTGACGCATCATATACATGCACATATACTCATACTGACAATATTCTTTTGCAACTGCATCACTAAAATTTTCGCGTACAACTAGCACATTTTTGTTTAAAAAAATCAAACAAAATACCTCTTTTTTTTGTCTAGTAAAAACACTATTGCGATTATAAAAGGACAGACTAATTAGAAAACACACACAACAGGAATACTATGCTTCATACGTGGGCTACTTATGGTAAACCATCGTCACAAAGCACCGAAAGGTTCCCCAATCATACTTATGTTGACGCCCCATATACTTGGCACACACACTTATACTTACAACATTCTTTTTCTACTACGTCACTAAAATTACCGCGTACGACAAACACATTTTTGTTTAAAAATATCAAACAAACTAACTCACTTTTTCTCCAATTAAAACAATACTGGGATTATAAAAGGACAGACTAATTAGAAAAATAAACATAACCGGAATACAGTGCCTCATACGTGGGCTTCTGATGTTAAACCACCGTCGCAAAGCACCGAAAGGTTTCCCCAATCATGCTTATGATGACCCTCCAGATACGTGGCAGTTGGCACATATACTCATACATACAACATTCTTTTGAAACTGCATCACTACAATTATCGCGTACAACTAGCACATCTTTGTTTAAACAAATCAGACAAAATCCCACTTTTTTTGTCCAATAAAAACACAACTGGGATTATTAAAGGACAGACTAATTAGAAAAACACACACAACAGGAATACTGTGCATCATACGTGAGCTTCTGATGGTAAACCATCGTACCAAGGCACCGAAACGTTTCCCAATCAAGCTTAAATTGACGCCCCATATACTTGGCACATATACTCATACTTACAACATTCTTTTGCAACTGCATCAATAAAATTATCGCGTACAACTAGCACATCTTTGTTTAAAAAGATCAAACAAAATAACTCTTTTTTGTCCAATAAAAAAACTATTGGGATTATAAAAGGACAGACTAATTAGAAAAATACACACAACCGAAGTACAGTGCATCATACGTGGGCTTCTGATGGTAAACCACTGTCGCAAAGCACCGAAAGGATCCCCAGTCATACTTATGATAACGACCCAGATACTTGGCAGTTGGCACATATACTCATACTTACAACATTCTTTTGCAACTACATCACTAAAATTACCGCGTACAACTAGTACATCTTTGTTTAGAAAAATCAAACAATATATCCCTTTTTTATCCGATAAAAACACTGCTGAGATTTAAAAGGACAGACTAATAAGAAAAACACACACAACAGGAATACTGTGCATCATACGTGGGCTTCTTATTGTAAACCATCGTCGCAAAGCACCGAAACGTTTCCCAATCAAGCTTATATTAACGCCCCATATACTTAGCACATATACTCATACTTACAACATTCTTTTGCAACTGCATCACTAAAATTACCGCGTACAACTAACACATATTTGTTTAAAAAAATGAAACAAAATACCTCTTTTTTTTGTCCAGTAAAAACACTGCTGCGATTATAAAAGGACAGACTAATTAGAAAAACACACACAACAGGAATACTGTGCATCATACATGGGCTCCTGATGGTAAACCATCGTCGCAAAGGAACGAAAGTTTCCCCAATCATGCTTATTTGGACGTCCTTTATTCTTGGCACATATATTCTCATACTAACAACATTCTTTTGCAAATGCATCACTAAAATTACCGCGTACAACTAGCACATCTATGTTTAAAAAAATCAAACAAAATAACTCTATTTTTGTCCAATAAAAACACTACTGGGATTATAAAAGGACAGACTAATTAGAAAAATACACACAACCGAAGTACAGTGCATCATACGTGGGCTTCTGATGGTAAACCACTGTCGCAAAGCACCGAATAGATCCCCAATCATACTTATGATGACGACCCAGATACTTGGCAGTTGGCACATATACTCATACTTACAACATTCTTTTGCAACTACATCACTAAAATCACCGCGTACAACTAGTACATCTTTGTTTAGAAAAATCAAACAATATATCCCATTTTTTATCCGATAAAAACACTGCTGAGATTTAAAAGGACAGACTAATTAGAAAAACACACACAACAGGAATACTGTGCATCATACGTGGGCTTCTTATTGTAAACCATCGTCGCAAAGCACCGAAACGTTTCCCAATCAAGCTTATATTAACTCCCCATATACTTAGCACATATACTCATACTTACAACATTCTTTTGCAACTGCATCACTAAAATTACCATGTACAACTAACACATGTTTGTTTAAAAAAATGAAACAAAATACCTCTTTTTTTTGTCCAATAAAAACACTGCTGCGATTATAAAAGGACAGACTATTTAGAAAAACACACACAACTGGAATACTGTGCATCATACATGGGCTCCTGATGGTAAACCATCGTCGCAAAGGAACGAAAGTTTCCCCAATCATGCTTATTTGGACGTCCTTTATTCTTGGCACATATATTCTCATACTAACAACATTCTTTTGCAAATGCATCTCAAAAATTACCGCGTACAACTAGCACGTCTTTGTTTAAAAAAATCAAACAAAATAACTCTATTTTTGTCCAATAAAAACACTACTGGGATTATAAAAGCACAGACTAATTAGAAAAATACACACAACCGGAATACAGTGCATCATACGTGGGCTTCTGATGGTACACCACTATCGTAAACCATCGAAAGGTTCCCCTATCAAGATTATGATGACGCCCCAGATACTTGGCTATTGGCACATATATTCATACTTACAACATTCTTTTACAACTGCATCACTAAAATAACCGCGCACAACTAGCACACCTTTGTTTTAAAAAATCATACAAAATACCTATTTTTTTGTCTAATAAAAAAACTACTAAGATTATAAAAGGACAGACTAATTAGTCAAACACACACAACAGTAATACTGTGCATCATACGTGGGCTTCTTATTGTAAACCATCGTCGCAAAGCACCGAAACGTTTCCCAATCAAGCTTATATTAACGCCCTATATACTTAGCACATATACTCATACTTACAACATTCTTTTGCAACTGCATCACTAAAATTACCGCGTACAATTAACACATATTTGTTTAAAAAAATGAAACAAAATACCTCTTTTTTTTGTCCAATAAAAACACTGCTGCGATTATAAAAGGACAGACTAATTAGAAAAACACACACAACAGGAATACTGTGCATCATACATGGGCTCCTGATGGTAAACCATCGTCGCAAAGCAACGAAAGTTTCCCCAATCATGTTTATTTGGACGTCCTTTATTCTTGGCACATATAATCTCTTACTAACAACATTCTTTTGCAAATGCATCACTAAAATTACCGCGTACAACTAGCACATCTTTGTTTAAAAAAATCAAAGAAAATAACTCTATTTTTGTCCAATAAAAACACTTCTGGGATTATAAAAGCACAGACTAATTAGAAAAATACACACAACCGGAATACAGTGCATCATACGTGGGCTTCTGATGGTAAACCACTATCGTAAACCATCGAAAGGTTCCCCTATCATGATACATTGGCACATATATTCATACTTACAACATTCTTTTACAACTGCATCACTAAAATAACCGCGCACAACTAGCACACCTTTGTTTTAAAAAATCAAACAAAATACCTCTTTTTTTATCTAATAAAAATACTACTAAGATTATAAAAGGATATACTAATTAGTCTAACACACACAACAGTAATACTGTGCATCATACGTGGGCATCTGATGGTAAACCACAGTCGCAAAGCATCGAAAGGTTTTCCAATCATTCTTATGTTGACGCCCTATATATTTGGCACATATACTCAAACTTACAACATTCTATTGAAACTGCATCACTAAAATTACCGCGTACAATTAACACATATTTGTTTAAAAAAATGAAACAAAATACCTCTTTTTTTTGTCCAATAAAAACACTGCTGCGATTATAAAAGGACAGACTAATTAGAAAAACACACACAATAGGAATACTGTGCATCATACATGGGCTCCTGATGGTAAACCATCGTCGCAAAGCAACGAAAGTTTCCCCAATCATGCTTATTTGGACGTCCTTTATTCTTGGCACATATATTCTCTTACTAACAACATTCTTTTGCAAATGCATCACTAAAATTACCGCGTACAACTAGCACATCTTTGTTTAAAAAGATCAAACAAAATAACTCTTTTTTGTCCAATAAAAACACTATTGGGATTATAAAAGGACAAACTAATTAGAAAAATACACACAACCGAAGTACAGTGCATCATACGTGGGCTTCTGATGGTCAACCACTGTCGCAAAGCACCGAAAGGATCCCCAATCATAATTATTATGACGACCCAGATACATGGCAGTTGGCACATATACTCATACTTACAACATTCTTTTGCAACTACATCACTAAAATTACCGCGTACAACTAGTACATCTTTGTTTAGAAAAATCAAACAATATATCCCTTTTTTTATCCGATAAAAACACTGCTGAGATTTAAAAGGACAGGCTAATTAGAAAACCACACACAACTGGAATACTGTGCATCATACGTGGGCTTCTTATTGTAAACCATTGCCGCAAAGCACCGAAACGTTTCCCAATCAAGCTTATATTAACGCCCCATATACTTAGCACATATACTCATACTTACAACATTCTTTTGCAACTGCATCACTAAAATTACCGTGTACAACTAACACATGTTTGTTTAAAAAAATGAAACAAAATACCTCTTTTTTTTGTCCAATAAAAACACTGCTGCGATTATAAAAGGACAGACTAATTAGAAAAACACACACAATAGGAATACTGTGCATCATACATGGGCTCCTGATGGTAAACCATCGTCGCAAAGCAACGAAAGTTTCCCCAATCATGCTTATTTGGACGTCCTTTATTCTTGGCACATATATTCTCATACTAACAACATTCTATTGCAAATGCATCACTTAAATTACCGTGTACAACTAGTACGTCTTTGTTTAAAAAAATCAAACAAAATAACTCTTTTTTTTGTCCAATAAAAACACTACTGGGATTATAAAAGCACAGACTAATTAGAAAAATACACACAACCGGAATACAGTGCATCATACATGGGCTTCTGATGGTAAACCACTATCGCAAACCAATGAAAGGTTCCCCTATCATGATTATGATGACGCCCCGATACTTGGCTATTGGCACATATATTAATACTTACAACATTCTTTTACAAATGCATCACTAAAATAACCGCGCACAACTAGCACACCTTTGTTTTAAAAAATCAAACAAAATACCTCTTTTTTTGTCTAATAAAAATACTACTAAGATTATAAAAGGACAGACTAATTAGTCAAACACACACAACAGTAATACTGTGCATCATACGTGGGCTTCTTATTGTAAACCATCGTCGCAAAGCACCGAAACGTTTCCCAATCAAGCTTATGTTAACGCCCCATATACTTAGCACATATATTCATACTTACAACATTCTTTTGCAACTACATCACTAAAATTACCGCGTACAACTAACACATATTTGTTTAAAAAAATGAAACAAAATACCTCTTTTTTTTGTCCAATAAAAACACTGCTGCGATTATAAAAGGACAGACTAATTAGAAAAACACACACAACAGCAATATTGTGCATCATACATGGGCTCCTGATGGTAAACCATCGTCGCAAAGCAAAGAAACTTTCCCCAATCATGCTTGTTTGGACGTCCTTTATTCTTGGCACATATATTCTCATACTAACAACATTCTTTTGCAAATGCATCACTAAAATTACCGCGTACAACTAGCACATCTTTGTTTAAAAAAATCAAAGAAAATAACTCTATTTTTGTCCAATAAAAACACTTCTGGGATTATAAAAGCACAGACTAATTAGAAAAATACACACAACCGGAATACAGTGCATCATACGTGGGCTTCTGATGGTAAACCACTATCGTAAACCATCGAAAGGTTCCCCTATCATGATACATTGGCACATATATTCATACTTACAACATTCTTTTACAACTGCATCACTAAAATAACCGCGCACAACTAGCACACCTTTGTTTTAAAAAATCAAACAAAATACCTCTTTTTTTATCTAATAAAAATACTACTAAGATTATAAAAGGATATACTAATTAGTCTAACACACACAACAGTAATACTGTGCATCATACGTGGGCATCTGATGGTAAACCACAGTCGCAAAGCATCGAAAGGTTTTCCAATCATTCTTATGTTGACGCCCTATATATTTGGCACATATACTCAAACTTACAACATTCTATTGAAACTGCATCACTAAAATTACCGCGTACAACTAACACATATTTGTTTAAAAAAATGAAACAAAATACCTCTTTTTTTTGTCCAGTAAAAACACTGCTGCGATTATAAAAGGACAGACTAATTAGAAAAACACACACAACAGGAATACTGTGCATCATACATGGGCTCCTGATGGTAAACCATCGTCGCAAAGCAACGAAAGTTTCCCCAATCATGCTTATTTGGACGTCCTTTATTCTTGGCACATATATTCTCTTACTAACAACATTCTTTTGCAAATGCATCACTAAAATTACCGCGTACAACTAGCACATCTTTGTTTAAAAAGATCAAACAAAATAACTCTTTTTTGTCCAATAAAAACACTATTGGGATTATAAAAGGACAAACTAATTAGAAAAATACACACAACCGAAGTACAGTGCATCATACGTGGGCTTCTGATGGTAAACCACTGTCGCAAAGCACCGAATGGATCCCAAATCATACTTATGATGACGACCCAGATACTTGGCAGTTGGCACATATACTCATACTTACAACATTCTTTTGCAACTACAACACTAAAATCACCGCGTACAACTAGTACATCTTTGTTTAGAAAAATGAAACAATATATCCCTTTTTTTATCCGATAAAAACACTGCTGAGATTTAAAAGGACAGACTAATTACAAAAACACACACAACAGTAATACTGTGCATCATACGGGGGCTTCTTATTGTAAACCATCGTCGCAAAGCACCGAAACGTTTCCCAATCAAGCTTATATTAACGCCCCATATACTTAGCACATATATTCATACTTACAACATTCTTTTGCAACTACATCACTAAAATTACCGCGTACAACTAACACATATTTGTTTAAAAAAATGAAACAAAATACCTCTTTTTTTTGTCCAATAAAAACACTGCTGCGATTATAAAAGGACAGACTAATTAGAAAAACACACACAACAGGAATATTGTGCATCATACATGGGCTCCTGATGGTAAACCATCGTCGCAAAGCAACGAAACTTTCCCCAATCATGCTTATTTGGACGTCCTTTATTCTTGGCACATATATTCTCATACTAACAACATTCTTTTGCAAATGCATCACTAAAATTACCGCGTACAACTAGCACATCTTTGTTTAAAAAAATCAAACAAAATAACTCTATTTTTGTCCAATAAAAACACTACTGGGATTATAAAAGCACAGACTAATTAGAAAAATACACACAACCGGAATACAGTGCATCACACCTGGGCTTCTGATGGTAAACCACTATCGCAAACCAATGAAAGGTTCCCCTATCATGATTATGATGACGCCCCAGATACTTGGCTATTGGCACATATATTCATACTTACAACATTCTTTTACAACTGCATCACTAAAATATCCGCGCACAACTAGCACACCTTTGTTTTAAAAAATCAAACAAAATACCTCTTTTTTTGTCTAATAAAAATACTACTGAGATTATAAAAGGACAGACTAATTAGTCAAACACACACAACAATAATACTGTGCATCATACGTGGGCTTCTTATCGTAAACCATCGTCGCAAAGCACCGAAACGTTTCCCAATCAAGCTTATATTAACGCCCCATATACTTAGCACATATATTCATACTTACAACATTCTTTTGCAACTGCATCACTAAAATTACCGCGTACAACTAACACATATTTGTTTAAAAAAATGAAACAAAATACCTCTTTTTTTTGTCCAATAAAAACACTGCTGCGATTATAAAAGGACAGACTAATTAGAAAAACACACACAACAGGAATATTGTGCATCATACATGGGCTCCTGATGGTAAACCATCGTCGCAAAGCAACGAAAGTTTCCCCAATCATGTTTATTTGGACGTCCTTTATTCTTGGCACATATAATCTCTTAATAACAACATTCTTTTGCAAATGCATCACTAAAATTACCGCGTACAACTAGCACATCTTTGTTTAAAAAGATCAAACAAAATAACTCTTTTTAGTCCAATAAAAACACTATTGGGATTATAAAAGGACAAACTAATTAGAAAAATACACACAACCGAAGTACAGTGCATCATACGTGGGCTTCTGATGGTAAACCACTGTCGCAAAGCACCGAAAGGATCCCCAATCATAATTATGATGACGACCCAGATACTTGGCAGTTGGCACATATACTCATACTTACAACATTCTTTTGCAACTACATCACTAAAATTACCGCGTACAACTAGTACATCTTTGTTTAGAAAAATCAAACAATATATCCCTTTTTTTATCCGATAAAAACACTGCTGAGATTTAAAAGGACAGGCTAATTAGAAAAACACACACAACTGGAATACTGTGCATCATACGTGGGCTTCTTATTGTAAACCATCGTCGCAAAGCACCGAAACGTTTCCCAATCAAGCTTATATTAACGCCCCATATACTTAGCACATATACTCATACTTACAACATTCTTTTGCAACTGCATCACTAAAATTACAGTGTACAACTAACACATGTTTGTTTAAAAAAATGAAACAAAATACCTCTTTTTTTTGTCCAATAAAAACACTGCTGCGATTATAAAAGGACAGACTAATTAGAAAAACACACACAACAGGAATACTGTGCATCATACATGGGCTCCTGATGGTAAACCATCGTCGCAAAGGAACGAAACTTTCCCTAATCATGCTTATTTGGACGTCCTTTATTCTTGGCACATATATTCTCATACTAACAACATTCTTTTGCAAATGCATCACTAAAATTACCGCGTACAACTAGCACGTCTTTGTTTAAAAAAATCAAACAAAATAACTCTTTTTTTTGTCCAATAAAAACACTACTGGGATTATAAAAGCACAGACTAATTAGAAAAATACACACAACCGGAATACAGTGCATCATACATGGGCTTCTGATGGTAAACCACTATCGCAAACCAATGAAAGGTTCCCCTATCATGATTATGATGACGCCCCGATACTTGGCTATTGGCACATATATTAATACTTACAACATTCTTTTACAAATGCATCACTAAAATAACCGCGCACAACTAGCACACCTTTGTTTTAAAAAATCAAACAAAATACCTCTTTTTTTGTCTAATAAAAATACTACTAAGATTATAAAAGGACAGACTAATTAGTCAAACACACACAACAGTAATACTGTGCATCATACGTGGGCTTCTTATTGTAAACCATCGTCGCAAAGCACCGAAACGTTTCCCAATCAAGCTTATATTAACGCCCCATATACTTAGCACATATATTCATACTTACAACATTCTTTTGCAACTGCATCACTAAAATTACCGCGTACAACTAACACATATTTGTTTAAAAAAATGTAACAAAATACCTCTTTTTTTTGTCCAATAAAAACACTGCTGCGATTATAAAAGGACAGACTAATTAGAAAAACACACACAACAGCAATATTGTGCATCATACATGGGCTCCTGATGGTAAACCATCGTCGCAAAGCAACGAAACTTTCCCCAATCATGCTTATTTGGACGTCCTTTATTCTTGGCACATATATTCTCATACTAACAACATACTTTTGCAAATGCATCACTAAAATTACCGCGTACAACTAGCACATCTTTGTTTAAAAAAATCAAAGAAAATAACTCTATTTTTGTCCAATAAAAACACTTCTGGGATTATAAAAGCACAGACTAATTAGAAAAAATACACACAACCGGAATACAGTGCATCATACGTGGGCTTCTGATGGTAAACCACTATCGTAAAGCATCGAAAGGTTCCCCTATCATGATACATTGGCACATATATTCATACTTACAACATTCTTTTACAACTGCATCACTAAAATAACCGCGCACAACTAGCACACCTTTGTTTTAAAAAATCAAACAAAATACCTCTTTTTTTATCTAATAAAAATACTACTAAGATTATAAAAGGATAGACTAATTAGTCAAACACACACAACAGTAATACTGTGCATCATACGTGGGCATCTGATGGTAAACCACAGTCGCAAAGCATCGAAAGGTTTTCCAATCATTCTTATGTTGACGCCCTATATATTTGGCACATATACTCAAACTTACAACATTCTATTGAAACTGCATCACCATAATTACCATGTACAACTAGGACATCTTTGTTTAAAAAAATCAAACAAAAATCCCACTTTTTTTTCCAATAAAAACATAACTTGGATTATAAAAGGACAGACTAATTAGTAAAAAAAACACACAACAGCAATACAGTGCATCATACGTGGGCTTCTGATGGTAAACCACCGTCACAAAGCACCGAAAGGTTGCCCAATCTTGCTTATATTGACGCCCCATATACTTGACACATATACTCATACTTACAAGAAACGTTTGCAACTGCATCACTAAAATTACCGCGTACAACTAGCACATCATTGTTTCAAAAAATCAAACAAAATACCTCTTTTTTTGTCCCAAAAAAACACTACTGACATTTAAAAGGACAGACTAATTAGAAAAACGCAAACAACAGGAATACTGTGCATCATACGTGGGCATCTGATGGTAAACCATCGTCGCAAAGCACCGAAACGTTTCCCAATCAATCTTATATTATTGCACCATATACTTGGCACATATACTTATACTTACAACATTCTTTTGCAACTGCATCACTTAAATTAACGCGTACAACTAACACATATTTGTTTAAAAAAATCAGAAAAAATACCTCTTTTTTTTCCAATAAAAACACTACTGCGATTATTAAAGGATAGACTAATCAGAAAAATACACACAACCGGAATACAGTGCATCATACGGGTGCTTCTGATGGTAAACCACTATCGCAAAACACCGAATGGTTCCCCAATCATGATTATGATGACGCCCAAAATACTTGGCAGTTGGCACATATACTGATACTTACAACATTCTTTTGCAACTGCATTACTACAATTACCGCGTACAACTAGGACATCTTTGTTTAAAAAAATCCAACAAAATCCCTCTTTTTTTGTCCAATAAAAACACAACTGGGGTTATAAAAGGAAAGACTAATTAAAAAAAACACAGACAACAGGAATATTGTGCATCATACGTGGGCTTCTGATTGTAAACCACCGTAGCAAAGCACCGAAAGGTTCCCCAATCATGCTTATGTTGAAGCTCTATATACTTGGCATATATACTCATACATACAACATTCTTTTGCAACTGCATCACAACAATTACCGCATACAACTAGGACATCTTTGTTGAAAAAAATCTAATAAAATCCCTCTTTTTTTGTCCAATAAAAACACTACTGGGATTATAAAAGGATAGACTAATTAAAAAAACACACAACAGGAATACTGTGTGTTTCTGATGGTAAACCACCATCGCGAAGCACCGAAAGGTTCCCCAATCATGCTTATGATGACGCCCTAGATACGTGGCAGTTGGCACAAATACTCATACTTACAACATTCTTAAGCAGCTGCATCACAAAAATTACAGCGTACAACTAGCACATATTTGTGTAAAAAAATAAAAAAAATACCTCTTTTTTTTTGTCCAATAAAAACACTACAGCAATTATAAAAGGACAAACTAAATAGAAAAACACAAACAACAGGAATACTGTGCATCATACGTGGGCTCCTGATGGTAAGCCATTATCGCAGAGCACCGAAAGGTTCCCCAATCATGCTTATGTTGTCGCCCTATATACTTGGCATACATATTCACACTTACAGTATTCTTTTGCTACTGCATCACTAAAATTACTGCGTACAACTAGCACATCTTTGTTTTAAAATATCAAACAAAATAACTCTTTTTTTGTCCAATTAAAACTCTACTGGGATTATAAAAGGACAGACTAATTAGAAAAATACACACAACCGGAATATTGTGCCTCATACGTGGGCTTCTGATGGTAAACCACTATCGCAAAGCAGCGAAAGGTTCCCCAATCATGCTTATGATGACGCCCCAGATACGTGGCAGTTGGCACATATACTCATACTTACAACATTCTTTTGCAACTACATCACAAAAATTACCGTGTACAACTAGCACATCTTTGTTTAAAAAAAATCAAACAAAATAACACTTTTTTTGTCCAAAAAAAACACTACTGGGATTATAAAAGGACAGACTAATTAGACAAACACACACAACAGGAATACTGTGCATCATACGTGGGCTTCTGATGGTATACCACCGTAGCAAAGCACCGAAAGGTTCCCTAATCATGCTTATGTTGAAGCTCTATTTACTTGGCACATATACTCATACTTACAACATTCTTTTGCAACTGTATAACTAAAATTACCGCGTACAACTAACACATATTTGTTTAAAAAAATGAAACAAAATACCTCTTTTTTTTGTCCAATAAAAACACTGCTGCGATTATAAAAGGACAGACTAATTAGAAAAACACACACAACAGGAATATTGTGCATAATACATGGGCTCCTGATGGTAAACCATCGTCGCAAAGCACAGAAAGGTTCCCCAATCATGCTTATGATGACGCCCCAGATACGTGGCAGTTGGCACATATACTCATACTTACAACATTCTTTTGCAACAGCAACACTAAAATTACCACGTACAACTAGCACTTATTTTTTTAAAAAAATGAAAAAAAATACCTCTTTTTTTGGTCCAATAAAAACACTACTACGATTATAAAAGGACAGACTAAATAGAAAAACACATACAACAGGAATATTGTGCATCATACGTGGGCTCCTGATGGAAAACCATCGTCGCAGAGCACCGAAAGGTTCCGCAATCATGATTATATTGACGCCCCATATACTTGGCAGACATACTCATACTTACAGCATTCTTTTGCTACTGCATCACTAAAATTATCCCGAACAACTAGCACATCTTTGTTTAAAAAAATCAAACAAAATAACTCTTTTTTTGTCCAATAAAAACTCTACTGGGATTATAAAAGGACAGACTAATTAGAAAAATATACACAACCGGAATGCAGTGCCTCATACGTGGGCTTCTGATGGTAAACCACTATCTCAAAGCACAGAAAGGCACCCCAATCATGCTTATGATGAGGCCCCAGATACGTGGCAGTAGGCATATATACTCATACTTACAACATTCTTTTGCAACTGCGTTACAAAAATTACCACGTACAACTAGCACATCTTTGTTTAAAAAAATAAAACAAAATGCCTCTTTTTTTGTTTGTTAAAAACACTACTCGGATTATAAAAGGACAGACTAATTAGACAAACACACATAACAGGAATATTGTGCAGCATACGTGGGCTTCTGATGGTAAACCACTGTAGCAAAGCACCGAAATGTTCCCTAATCATGTTTATGTTGACGCCCTATATACTTGGCACTTATACTCATACTTACAAATTCTTTTGCAACTGCATCACTACAATTACCGCGTACAACTAGGACATCTTTGTTGAAAAGAATCCAACAAAATCCCTCTTTTTTCTGCAATAAAAACACTACTCGGATTATAAAAGGACAGACTAAATAGAAAAACACACACAACAGGAATACTGTGCATCATACGTTGGCTCTTAATTGTAAACCATCGTCGCAAAGCACCGAAAGGTTCCCAATCATGCTTATGTTGACGCCCCATATACTTGGCATACATACTCATACTTACAGCATTCTATTGCTACTGCATCACTAAAATTACCACGTACAACTAGCACATATTTGTTTAAAAAAATCAAACAAAATACCTCTTTTTTTTGTCCAACAAAAACACTACTGCGATTATAAAAGGATTAAATAATTAGAAAAACACACACAACAGGAATACTGTGCATCATACGTTGGCTCTTGATTGTAAACCATCGTCGCAAAGCACCGAAAGGTTCCCAATCATGCTTATGTTGACGCCTCATATACTTGGCACACATACTCATACTTACAGCATTCTTTTGCTACTGCATCACTAAAATTACCGCGTACAACTAGCACATCTTTGTTGAAAAAAATCAAACATAATAATTCTTTTTTTGTCCAATAAAAACACTACTGTGATTATAAAAGGACTGACTAATTAGTAAAATACACACAACCGAAATACAGAGCATCATACGTGGGCTTGTGATAGTAAACCACTATCGTAAAGCACCGAAAGGTTCCCCAATCATGCTTATGTTGACGCCCCAGATACTTGGCAGTTGGCACATATACTCATACTTACAACATTCTTTTGCAACTGCATCACAAAAATTACCGCGTACAACTAGCACATCTTTGTTTAAAAAAATTACACGAAATCCCTCTTTTTTTGTGCAATAAAAACACTACTGGGATTATAAATGGACAGACTAATTAGAAAAACATACACAACAGGAATACTGTGTACCATACGTGGGCTTCTGATGGTAAACAACCATCGCAAAGCACCGAAAGGTTCTCCAATCTTGCTTATGTTGACGTCCCATATACGTAGCAGTTGGCACATATACTCATACTTACAACATTCTTTTGCAACTGCATCACTAAAATTATCGCATACAACTAGCACATATTTGTTTAAAAAAATCAAACAAAATACCTTTTTTTTCTCCAATAAAAACACTACTGTGGTTATAAAAGGACAGACTAATTAGAAAAATACACACAACCAGAATACAGTGCATCATACATGGGCTTCTGATGGAAAACCACTATCGCAAAGCACCGAAAGGTTGCCCAATCATGCTTGTGTTGACACCCCTGATACTTGGCAGTTGGCACATATACTCATACTTACAACATTCTTTTGCAACTGCATTACAAAAATTACCGCGTACAACTATCTTATCTTTGTTTAAAAAAATAAAACAAATTACCTCTTTTTTTGTCCATTAAAAACACTACTGGGTTTATAAAAGGACAAAATAATTAGACAAACACACACAACAGGAATACTGTGAATCATACGTGGGCTTCTGATTGTAAACCACTGTCGCAAAGCTCTGAAAGGTTCCCCAATCATGCTTATGTTGACGCCCTATATACTTGCTACATATTCTCATACTTACAACATTCTTTTGCAACTGTATCACTACAATTACCGCGTACAACTAGCACATATTTGTTTAAAAAAATCACTCAAAATACCACTTTTTTTTGTCCAATAAAAACACTACTGCAATTATAAAAGGACAGACTAATTATAAAAACTCACACAACAGGAATACTGTGCATCATACGTGGGCTCCTGATGGTAAACCACTGTCGCAAAGCACCAAAAGGTTCCCCAATCATGCTTATGTAGACGCCACATACACTTGGCATATATACTCACACTAACAACATTCTTTTGCAACTGCATCACTAAAATTTCCGCGTACAACTAGCACATCTTTCTTTAAAAAAATTAAACAAAACACCTCATTTTTTGTCCAATAAAAACACTACTGGGATTATAAAAGGACAGACTAATTAGAAACATACACACAACCAGAATACAGTGCATCATACGTGGGTTTCTGATGGTAAACCACTATTGCAAAGCACCGAAAGGTTCCCCAATCATACTTATGATGACGCCCCAGATATTTGGCCGTTGGCACATATACTCCTAATTACAACATTCTTTTGCAACTACATCACTAAAATTACCGCGTACAACTAGCACATCTTTGTTTAAAAAAATCAAACAAAATACCTCATTTTTTGTCCGATAAAAACACTGCTGAGATTTAAAAGGACAAACTAATTAGAAAAACACACACAACAGGAATACTGTGCAACATACGTGCGCTTCTGATGGTAAACCATCGTCGCAAAGCACCGAAATGTTTCCCAATCAAGCTTATATTAACGCCCCATATACTTAGCACATATACTCATACTTACAACATTCTTTTGGAACTGCATCACTACAATTACCGCGTACAACTAGGACATCTTTGTTTAAAAAAATCAAACCAAAACCCACTTTTTTTGTCCAATAAATACACGACTGGGATTTTTAAAAGGATTGACTAATTAGGAAAACTCACAAAACAGCAATACTGTGCATCATCCATGGGCTTCTGATTGTAAACCACCGTCACAAAACACCGAATGGCTCCACAATCATGCTTATGTTGACGCCCCATATACTTGGCTCATATACTCTGTAACACCCCACTATCTATGCCCAACAGGGCCGGGGATGTCGCCCCGTCCAATGGACAAGGGGTCTTTATAACTAGGTTACATGAAAATAAAATAAAACAAAAGACTTTAAAATTAAATTTATTACAACCCAAGAGATAAACACTGGCACAAATCCAAAATAATTTGGTTGCAACAATCTCTCAAACAATACTTAACGTAAATAAAAAGAGTCTTCAAGCAAGGCAACATTCTAGCTAATGATCTCCACAGCAAGATCTTCCTGAAAATATGGCATAAAAGATGGTGAGATAAAAATCTCAGTAAGCCCGTGTGTGCTTTGAGTGTTTTAGGTAAAATAATTCATGTATGCAAATTGTAAAAGTTTCATAAGGAAAAGTGCTGGCAAGCAATAAATAAGTGTTGAAAATAAAGAGTGGTGTTTCACTTTTCAAATCATACATGTGTACAATAAATACAACCACTCAAATGGGTAGCCATGGGTTACCACACGTTTGGCCCCATGACCAATAACAGTCAGAATGCCACACTTTGTGCAATGCTGACAAAAGGTAGGTGTACAGCCTACCGGGTGAGATACTCCTACATCTCTACACCCAAACTTACCAGTTGTCCACTCCGGAACACACAGTCCACATGACTGATACTTGCTAGCTCGGACCGGTATGACCTACCGGACTGGCATCCTATCCAGGAAGGACTCACCCCTCAGAGGTGGCCACCTACTGAGAGACTTACCCTAACCCTTCAAAGACTAGTCCTGGTGGTCTACCCTTATTGAGTACTCAACGTTGATTGTCCCCCTTGGGAGAAAATTGATCATAATCTGCTTTATTTGGAAATAGCAATTAAGGGTTTCTAAAAGTCTTGTCAAAGTTGGGTTTTAGAAAGAGTTTAGCATTTTGTGTAAGACTGCTTGTTTAATTTTCAAATGATTTGTTTGTCTGGAATAAAAAGGAAAACAGTCCTTAATTGCCTTCACAAAATAAATGTCCATACACATCGCATTTGGCTTGCCACAGTAATTTTTTGTCTTCACAAAATTCCATGCAGGAGCTTACCTACTTCTTTGCTTGCTCTACTCAAAAGTCTTCCAAGGCTGACCTAACCCCTGCCTGGTTTAAATTTTAAATATTATTAAGTCTTATTTGATATTAAGAAATGGTAATTTAAAAATAGCTTTATTATAAATAAATAATAAATTAAATAAATAATAATTTTTAATTAATTTCGAAGAGATAATAAATAATTAATAATAATTAAAATTTATTAATAAATTATTTTAAATTTTCGTTTAATAAAAATATTAATAGTTTGATTTAATATTCTAATACAAATCCCCTAGTGTTTTGAATTTTTTGAAGAAAAATATAGTAGTAATTTTAATTTATGTAATAAAATTTGCTAATGAATATAACTTAGAATTTACAAGAAAATAATCTTACATCATGGTCTTCCTATTGCTAAAAAAGATTCATGATCCCATTCTCCATCATCAAACAAGAAATTAATCTATTCATGCACAAACACTTGAACTATCTCATACTATCACATGGCCAAAATCCTACTAAGCATAATCATCAATCATGGTTTCCATGGGAAAATAAGATCATAAAAGCCTAATCACCTTTGGTGTCATAATATCTAATCATGCTTCAACATCCATTAAATTCATCAAACATGAAGAACATATATTGATTCGAAAAGAAAACACATACATCCTAGTCAAATACAACCATCATCATGTCATAACCTCATCCCCTAATCCACATGCATATATTCAATCTCCCAATCATAATCCATTTCTCTATCATCAACTAGGAGACATGATTTCAGAATTTAATAAGAGAAATTTAAGAATGAATACTTGATTGTCGAGCCCTTTGATGAAGACAAAAGAAGGTCCACGCGCGATGGAATGACTTGAATGATCCAATGAAACAACGTTCATGGTTGATGGTTTGATCAACCATTTCGGTTAGAAGAGGGTGAGAGAGAAAAAGAAAGAGAGCATTAGATAGGGGTATTAAGAATTGAATGGAAGAAGATGAACAAGAAGATTGTTCTTGTTTTACCTTGTTGATGTTCTTGAGGTCTTCAAGAAAACCTGATTTTTTGATCCGGTTGAAAATTCTTGTTTGCGAGATTTTGTGTTATAAATGGCAGAAATGAAGTCTAGGGATTAAGTAGAGATGATCTGGAGTATTTGAGAGTGATTGGAGGTGTTTGGAGTTGGTTTCGGCTTGAAGAAGTTTAGTGTGTGTTCTTGGTGTTCTTGGTGTTTTAGGTGAAAATGGAGAGAAACTAGAAGAAGTGTCTGTGCGAATTCTGCTAGAAGGCTGGCCGAATGGTAGGGTGTGATTGAGGGTTTCGGTTTTCAGCTTTGTGAGAGAGAGAAATCAGATTTTATTTGAAATTTAAATGGAGGAAATGGTGGAGATGTTTAAGGTAAAAGATCAGCTATGGTGTTTGATCAAGAGAGGTGTCTAGGGACTTTAATGGTGTCGGCTGGAACAAGAATGTTTTGCTGAAATGGTTGAGGGTTAATGTTGCTCAAGGCTGGCCGAAATTCAGTCCTTAAAGGCAGAGAAAATTCTGGTTATTTCAGCTTAATGCAAGAGTGATTTATGGGAGTGAAATGCTGGAATTATTTGAAGTTCAAATGGAGTTTGAATGGAGTGATCTTAGGAGTGTTTTGTGGTGCAGCCATGGAGTCCTTATGCTTCAAGGTAAGTGTGGGTTTAATGGTGTTTAGAGTATGGCTGAGCAAGGCTCAATTCTACAGAGATTGAAGGTGACTTTCGGTCCTAGGCTAGAAAGGAACAAGGCTGGAAAAATTATGTTCTCAAGTGTTCATGGCTTTTCCGAAAATTGCAGAATTTTGGTACAGGATTTTCGCACCTTCTTGGCTCGGTTTTTCAGAGGTTCTTCAGGGTTGTTTGAGGGTCTTCCAAGGGTGGTTTTTCAACCTCATTTCTGGACAAATGCATAGAAGTTTGCTGGCTTGAAGATGAACTAAAAACAGCTTCATTTCCTTGATGAAGAGCTGCGAATTGCCCAGAAAAATTTCTGGTTTGGTGCTGTTTTGTGCAGTCCGAAAATTGCACAATTTTTCCAGCTTCCAAGCCACTTGAAATGACCATATTCTTGGTAGCAAATGGTTGGGTTTATGGCCTGAATTTTCGAAGAGAAGGGCTGCAACAAATCTGGAAAATTTCCAGATTTCCTACCACTAAAGCATGAACATCTTGAAGATAGATTTGAAGGTCCTTCCATGGTGATTGATTTTCTCTTGGAACCCTTCCTACTTCCCCTCCTATTTTTCGGTCAACCTCCCTTCCCCAAAGCTGATTTTCGAAATTCAATGGGAAGAAATTATCACAGAATTTTTTTGGAATTCAAAGAAAAAGATTTAATGGATTTTAGTTTATTTGAATTATGAAAATGCTAGGACAAAGCTAGAGGTAATAAGTTGGACAAGAATTCTTTTAGGACATGAGGATAAGATTAGGACATTCTCTTCATGTCTCCCTTAAGACAATCATTCCTATTTTCATGGAATGCAAGAAAACAAAAATTCAAACTTAATTAAGATAATCATGATAAAAGCTAAAATGATGGGATTTGAACACATGACTTTAGAGATTAATTCCAAAGCTCTAACCACTAAACCACAACAACTCTTGTTCTTATTTTCTAACCCACATATTTTTCTTATCTACTCCTCAAGCTATCTTCCTATTCCGACCACAAGCAAAATTACCCTTTTACCCCTCCTACTCAATAAGTATAACTAAGCATTTAAACCTATAATCCACGATTCTAAAACACATAAAATCATTCAAAAACATATATATTCATGCAAAATAATATGATATGCATTCCTGACCCCCTTACTCTAGGGTTGGCTTTAGATGGGGTTTCACATACTCAAACTTACAAGAAACATTTTCAACTGCATCACTAAAATTATCGCGTACAACTAGCACATCTTTGTTTAAAAAAATCAAACAAAATACCTCCTTTTTTGTCCGATAAAAACACTGCTGAGATTTAAAAGGACAGACTAATTAGAAAACACACACAACAAGAATACTGTGCATAATACGTGGGCTTCTGATGGTAAACCATCGTCGCAAAGCACCAAAACGTTTCCCAATCAAGCTTAAATTGACGCCCCATATACTTGGCACATATAATCATACTTAAAACATTCTTTTGCAACTGCATCACTAAAATTACCGCGTACAACTAACACATATTTGTTTAATAAAATCAAACATAATACCTCTTTATTTTATCCAATAAAAACACTACTACGATTATAAAAGGACAGACTAATTAGAAAAGCACAGACAACAGGAATACTGTGAATCATACATGGGCACCTGATGGTAAACCACTGTCGCAAAGCACCGAAAGGTTCCCCATTCATGCTTATGTAGACGCCCCATACACTTGGCACATATACTCAAACTAACAACATTCTTTTGCAACTGCATCACTAAAATTTCAGCGTACAACTAACACATCTTTCTTTAAAAAAATCAAACAAAATGCCTCTTTTTTTGTCCAATAAAAACACTACTGGGATTATAAAAGGACAGACTAATTAGAAACATACACACAACCGGAATACAGTGCATCATACGTGGGCTTCTGATGGTAAACCACTATCGCAAAGCACCGAAAGGTTCCCCAATCACGCTTATGATGACGCCCTAGATACTTGGCAATTGGCACATTTACACATAATTACAACATTCTTTTGCAACTGCATCACTAAAATTACCGCGTACAACTAGAACATCTTTGTTTAAAAAAATTAAACAAAATACATCTTTTTTTTGTACAATAAAAACACTACTGGGATTATAAAAGGACAGACTAATTAGAAAAACACACACAACAGGAATACTGTGCATCATACATGGGCTTTAAATGGTAAACCACCATCGCAAAGCACAAAAAGGTTCCCCTATCATGCTTTTGTTGACGGCTGATGTACTTGGCACATATACTCATACTTACAACATTCTTTACCAACTGCATCAATACAATTCGAGCGTACAACTAGGACATCTATGTTTAAAAAAATCCAACAAAATACCTCTTTTTTTGTCCAATAAAAACACTATTGGGATTACAAAAGGATAGACTAATTAGACAAACACACCCAACAGGAATACTGTGCATCATACGCGGGCATCTGATGGTAAACCACCGTCGCAAAGCACCGAAAGGTTCCCCAATCATTCTTATGTTGACGCCCTATATACTTGGCACATATAATCGTACTTAGAACATTCTTTCGCAACTACATCACTAAAATTACCGTGTACAGCTAGCACATCTTTGTTTAAAAAAATCAAACAAAATACCTCTTTTTTTGTCCAATAAAAACACTACTAGGATTATAAAAGGACAGACTAATTAGAGAAAAACATACAACAGAAATACTGTGCATCATACGTAGACTACTGATGGTAATCCACCGTCGCAAAGCACCGAAAGGTTCCTCAATCATGCTTATGTTGACGCCCCATATACTTGGCACATATACTCATACTTACCAGAAACTTTTTCAACTGCATCAATAAAATTATCGCGTACAACTAGCACATCTTTGTTTAAAAAAATCAAACAAAATACCTCTTTTTTTGTCCGATAAAAACACTGCTGAGATTTAAAAGGACAAACTAATTAGAAAAACACACACAACAGGAATACTGTGCATCATACGTGGGCTTCTGATGGTAAACCATCGTCGCAAAGCACCAAAACGTTTCCCAATCAAGCTTATATTGACGCCACATATACTTGGCACATATACTCATACTTACAATATTCTTTTGCAACTGCATCACTAAAATTACCGCATACAACTAGCACATATTTGTTTAAAAAAATCAAACAAAATACCTCTTTTTTTTCCAATAAAAACACTACTGCGATTATAAAAGGACAGACTAATTAGAAAAACATACACAACAGGAATACTATGCATCATATGTGGTCTCCTGATGGTAAACCATCGTCGCAAAGCACCGAAAGGTTCCCCAATCATGCTTATGTTGACGCCCAATATTCATAGCACACATACTCATACTCACAGCATTCTTTTGCTACTCCATCACTAAAATTACAGCGTACAAATTGCACATCTTTGTTTAAAAAAATCAAACAAAATAACTCTTTTTTTGTCCAATAAAAACACTATTGGGATTATAAAAGGACCGACTAATTAGAAAAATACACACAATCGGAATACAGTGCCTCATACGTGGCTTCTGATGGTAAACCACTATCGCAAAGCACCGAAAGGTCCCCAATCATGCTTATGATGACGCCCCAGATACATGGCAGTTGGCACATATACTCATACTTACAACATTCTTTTGCAACTGCATCATAAAAATTACCGCGTACAACTAGCACATCTTTCTTTGAAAAAATCAAACAAAATACCTCTTTTTTTGTCAAACAAAAACACTACTGGGATTATAAAAGGACAGACTACTTAGACAAACACACACAATAGGAATACTGTGCATCATACGTGGGCTCCTGATAGTAAACCACCGTCGCAAAGCACCGAAAGGTTCCCCAATCATGCTTATGTTGACGCCTTATATACTTGGCACATATACTCATACTTACAACATTCTTTTGCAACTGCATCACTAAATTTACCGCGTACAACTAGCACATTTTTGTTTTAAAAAATCAAACAAAATACCTCTTTTTTTTGTCAAATAAAAACACTAGTGGGATTATAAAAGGACAGATTAATTAGAAAAACACACACAACCGGAATACTGTGCATCATACGTGGGCTTCTGACGGTAAACCACCGTCGTAAAGCACCGAAAGGTTGCCCTATCATGCTTATGTTGACGCCCTATATACTTGGCAGTTGGCACATATACTCATACTTACAACATTCTTTTGCAGCTGCATCACTTCAATTACCGCGTTCAACTAGCACATCTTTGTTTAAAAAAATCAAACAAAATACCTCTTTTTTTGTCCAATAAAAAAACTACTGGGATTATAAAAGGGCAGACTAATTAGAAAAACACACACAACAGGAATACTGTGCATCATACGTGGTCTTCTGATGGTAAACCACATCGCAAAGCACCGAAAGGTTCCCTAATCATGCTTATGATGACGCCCCAGATACTTGGCAGTTGGTGTGAAACCCCAGCCAAAACCAACCTTAGAGTAAGGGGGTTGTGATGCATATCATATTTTATTGCATGTTTAAGTATATTTTTATATGATTTTATGTGCATTGAATTTGTGTTTTATAGTCTAGAGGGCTTGATTATGATTTTTGAGTGAGAAAGGCAAAATGGTAATTTTTGCCTGAGGTGAAAATATGGAGTTAGCTTGGGAAATAAATAGGAAAAGAATTTTAGAGAGAAATAAGAACAAGAGTTGTTGTGGTGTAGTGGTTAGAGCTTTGGAATTAATTCTTGAGGTCTTGGGTTCGTATTCCATCATAGAAGCTTTAGCTGGATTAAATTTTATTTTTGCTTAATGGAGGAAATTTCAGTCTTATGAGCTTAGAGTAAGATAGGGATGATGGTCCTAAGAGAGACATGTTAGGAGTATTCTCATTCCACTCCTTTACTCTACTCAAATTTCTAAAAGGGGAATTCATTTTCCCTTGATCCTTAATTTTTCTCAATTTTCAACTTCTTAGTTTGATCAAGATGTTCTATCCATTTTCTTTCCAGAAATTTTAGTAAAATGCTGTGATCTTGTGAGATCAAAATGTCCTAGTAAAAGGCTTTTCATGGTCTGAAAAATGTGAAAGAATGGTAGGAAATTCCAAGGGGAAAAATCCCTCTAGTAAGCTTGTTGAAATTTCACTCTAGACTAGTTCATCTTACTTCTTAGAATGAGCTGAAATTTTTAAGCTTGTTGTACCTTCAAATTGTGGAGCTTCTTAGCTGACTTTCCCTCCCAAGTGCTGCCTGAAAAATGGCCTTAAGATCAGTTTGAAACATGAATTATTTCTGCCATTTTCGGGCTGCACAAAGATGGTGCTAAACCAGAAAAAAAATCCTGTACAAATCGCAGCTTTGGAGGTCCAAAACCAAGCTGTTTTCTTCCAGTTTTTGTACAGCACCCTAGCCATGTTTTTCCTCCATGAAGTAGGCTGGAAACTAGCCTTGAAAGCCCCAGAAATTTCCCTTCAAAGCCTCTGTAAATCGCTTGGAAAAGGGCAGCCGAAAACTGCCCAGAAAATTCCAGCCTTGCAAAAATCTGTGCAGTGGTTTTTTTTCCAGCTTTGTTTCCTAATTCTCTCCTAGCCGAAACTCCATCCTTTTTCTGCAAAAACCACCCTTAAATCTCCATTTACAGAACTCCATTGTCCTCCCAAAGTTCTGCACGAAAATCCAGCCATGGATGCCTAAAAGATTTCCAAAAAAATTCTGCAATCATTCCTTGATTTGGATACCAAAATTCCGGCTACCATGATTTAACAACTTTCCATAAAATATACCTCAAACAACCAGACTTTCTCTCCACCATTATACTCCATAATTTCGGCCACCCTAAGCCTCCTTCAACCAGCTTTCATTCAACCAAAACACTGCCCAGAAATTCGTCCATGGTAGATCTCCAAAAGCTCTCCAATAATCAAAGATATTCTTGTGATATCTAGTTTCCAAATTTACTTCCCAAAAATATTCTTCAATGATTTTAACAACTAGCCTTTCCTTTTTCCTTCCAAACCATAAAAACCATCTTCCTAAACCCTACAAAAAGTTTGACAGCCCTAATCTCGTTAGAATTTCGGCAGCCTCCATCCAAGAACTCTCTATTCTCTTCAACCTTCAATAACACATAGTACACCAAGAACACATACTCCTTCCTTTCACCTAATACCTCTCCAAATCACTTCAAACTACCTCTAAAAATTTCAGATTTCATCTATTCATTGCTGTGAGTCCATCCGTACCTTTTTAACATCAAACTCCAAAATCCAACTTGCACTTTTGGATCAAAAACCAGAAATTTCTGTTAAGGTCAAGAACACCTTCAAGGTAAATTTATTCTAACAACTTCATCTTCTCCAATCTTGATCTCTATTGAGAGCCTATGTGAATAAACATGCTAATGGTCTCTCTCTCTCTCTCTCTCTCTCTCTCTCTCTCTCTCTCTCTCTCTCTCTCTCTCTCATGGCCGAAAATTCCCCTCTCTTGGCCGGATGACTTTTTCTCCCATGAACATGCTTTCGCCATCTCCCATGGATAAAGTTAGACATCTAGGAGTTGAGATCTACTCTAAACTCCTTCAAGGCATTCATCAACCAAGTAAGTACCTTCAATCTTCCTTTTTAAACTCTAGATTCATGTCTCAAGGATGATGATGATAGTAGGTGGATGGCAATAGGATTTAAGTATATATATATATTGTTGAGATTGAAGCATGAATGTATGTATGAATATGAAGGAGATGGGGTTTATGCATGGATAGATTATCTTGGTCGATTGTATGATGATTTGAGATTTAATGCATGTCTCCATGTCATAGGTAGTATTTGTGATGAAGTATGCTAGAGATTATGTCACCTTTGGTGAATATGATTTATATTCATGTTGGATTATTGAAGCCATGATCATATTTATGCTAGTAGGGGTTAGATCATGTTTTGATAAATTGAGATCTATGCTTGTATGCATGATTTGGATGATTTGATGAATTGAAGGGTTGTTTATGTTCATGATTGTGGTTAGCTATAGGAATATGATCATGATCTTGTTGTCCTTAAGCTAAATTTTATTTCATTAATAAAATATTTAATAATATGATTTTTCTAGTAAAATTTTGAAAACCATGGGAAAATGTGGATTTGGTCTTTTATATAAAATATTGATATTTTAGTCAACTAAATAATAGTTTTTTCTAGAAAAATAAAAAAAATATATTTATATTATTTAAAATAATAAAATCAATTAAAGCCTTTTATGGAAATAATTATAATTAATAAAATATTTATTACTAAAAATTTAATTATTATCTTTTAATCAAAACCCATTAAGGATTTGCTTATTATTTTTCAAGCAAGACTCATTAAATTTATTTTCAACAAATTTTAGCTATCAATTATTTTCTAACAACTAAATTATTAATAAATCATTATTTTACCTAATACCACCTTGGACCCTTTTTCAAATAAACCATAATTTATTTTTAGCAAGATTTAAACCTTCAACTTTTTGTACCTATTTCCCAAACTCTAGTTATTTTAATATCACACTAGATTTATTTTATAAACCCTTTTATTTATTATCAAGCCTTCAAGCTTGGGACACTAGGGACATGATTGTAGTAAGTTGAGTTAGTTTTATTTGTGAAAGTGAATCATTGGCTTGAGTTTGATTATGGTTTGTATTTACCCATGCGGGGTTAGGTCAGCTGTTGGAGACCTTTGTTGTGAGCAAGGATCAGGTAAGCTCCTGCATAAAACCTGTTTGATGAAAAATGGCTTTTTTATGGTAAGCCAAATGTAGAGTGCATGGTCACTCATTTCTGTAAAGCAATTGAGGAATATTTCCATTCTCATTTCAGACAAATAAATTATTTGCAAATTAAGGAGTGGTTTTACTCAAAACCTAAAATTCTTTCTAAAACCAATTTTGCCCCAAACTTTGGAGAACCTGAATTGCCATTTTCAAGTGGAACTATGTTTTGTTCATTTTTCCCAAGTGGGATACGTTACGTTGAGTACTCAATGGGGGTAGACTGGTAGTACTAGTTTTGAAGAGCAACAGTGAGTCTTCTGGCAGGAGGCCTCCTCTAGAAGATGAACTCAACTTAGAGAAACGTCATTACTACTTAGTCATGCCGATCCGAGCTAGCAGTTTATATTTCAGTCAAGTGACTGTGTTTTGCCAGAATGGACACCCGGTTGTTTTTTGGGTATAGAGAAGGAGGAGTATCTTGCCCGGTAGGCCGATCACCTACCTTTAGTCAGTCTGCACAAAGTGTCGGCATTCTGACCGGCAGTATGCACAAAGTGTCGGCATACTGACCATCCAGTTATGGGGCCCAATGTGTGGTAACCCATAATCCTTTCTTTCGAGTGGTTGATCTTATAAATTATGTATGGCTGAAAAAGCCAAAACGCCGCTCTTGCTTTTGACTAATGTTTATTGCTTGCCAATATTTCTCTTATAAAGTTTTTATACTCTGCATCCACGAACTATTTCCACTGAGCACCCAAAGCACACACGGACTTACTGAGATTTCTGTCTCATCACCTTTTTACCATGATTTCAGGACGATCTTGCTGTGGGGATGAGTAGCTAGTGTTATCTGCCTTGGAAGAGAATGTTGTCTTTTATTTTATGTATTGCTTTGGGGAGTTGAGAGTGGATGATTTTATTTATGGATTTGTTTTTCTTTTGGGAATTCATGGTTTTATTCGTGGATTTATTCTTGGGTTGTAATAAATTTTAAGTTAAATTATTATTTTCATTTCGCTATTTTAATGGTGTGACCTAATTATAAAGACCCCCTGTCCTTTGGACGGGGCGACATCCCCTGTGAAACCCCAGTCAAAGCCGACCTTAGAGTAAGAGGGTTTGGATGCATATCATGCTTTACTTCATGATTAAATACATTTTCATATGATTTCTATGTGCTTTGGATTTGAGTTTTATTGTTTTGAAGTCTTGTTGGTGAGTATTGTGTGGGAGGGGCAAAATGGTATTTTTTGGCCGAGGTGAAAATAGGGAGATAGATTGTGGATTGAGTAGGAAATAATTTTTCTAGTGGAAATAGCAACAAGAGTTGTTGTGGTTTAGTGGTTAGAACCTTAGAATTAATTCTTGAGGTCTTGGGTTCAAATTCCATCATAGAAGCTTTAGCTAGAATAAATTTTATTTTTGCTTGGGGGGGAGTTGGTTTCAGCCTTAAGGGCCTAGATCAAGGTGGTGATAATGACCTAGGAGAGACATGTTAGGAGAATTCTCATTTCACTCCTTTGTTCTTCTCAAAAATTCCTAAAGGGAATTCATTCTCCTTTGATCTTTAGTTTTCCTTAATTTTCAACTCCTTAGTTTGATCAAGGTGTTCTATCCTTTTCCTTTCCAGAAAATTCAGTAAAATGCGGAGGTCTTTTAGGATCAAAATGTCCTAGTAAAAGGCTTCTCATGGTCTGGAAAATGTGAATGAATTGTGGGAAATTTCAAGAGGAAAAATCCCTCTAGAAAGCTTGCTGAAATTTCACTCTATAGCTAGTTCACCTTCCTTCTAGGAGTGAACTGAAATTTTTCAGCTAGTGTACCTTCAAAATGTCGAACTTCTTAGCTGAAAATTCCTTCCAAATGCTGCAAAAAAAAAATGGCCTTAAGATCAGCTTGAAACATGAATTATTTCTGCCATTTTCTTACTGCACAAAAGCTGTGCAAAACCAGTGAAAATTCTGGGCAAAATCGTAGCTTTAGAGGTCCAAAACCAAGCTATTTTCTTCTAGATTTTGTGCAGCACCTTAGCTATGTTTTTCCTCCATGAAGAAGGATGGAAACCAGCCTTGAATATCCCTGAAACCCCCCTTCAAACTCGCTGCATCTCAGCTGGAAGAGGCAGACGAAATTCTGCCCAGAAAAATTCTGTGCAGCGAAAAAACTGGGCAGTCAAATGTCCGCTTTGTTTTCTGTTCATCTTCCAGCCAAGGCACCAACCTACTTCTGTCAAGACCTCCCTTAAACCACCATTAACAGAGCTCCATTGTTTCTTTTGAGCTTCTGCACGAAATTCCATCAATGGCTGTCCGAAAATCTCTCCAACAAATCCCTGCAATTTAGCTTGATTACCTTCCAAAATTCCAGCCATCTTATTTAGCAACCTTCCATGATATCTTGCTCAATTGACCAGACTTCTTCTTCATCTTTGTACCCCTTAGTTTCGGCCATCATAAGCCTTGTAGAACTAGCTTTAATTCCTCAGAAAAGCCACACATTCAGTCGGCCATAGGAGACTTCAAAGCTGTCCAGAAAAATCAAGATAACCTAGAATATTTACTTTCCAAATTCTCTTCCTAAAAATATTCTTTAAGGATTGTAACAACTAACCTTTTCTTTCCCTTCCAAATCAGAGAAATCACTCCCTAAACCCTACAAAATTTTGACAGCCCCAATTCCACAGAAATTCGGCAGCTTCCTCTTCTCTCTCTCTCTCTCGATTTTCTCTAGCTACCAAGAACACACACACTACACCAAGAACACCTACTACCTTCTTACACCTAATACACCACCAAACCACTTCAAACCCTCACGAAAATCTCCATATTTGATCTACTCCTTGTTGTGAATCCATCAACACCCTTATTAACATCAAACTCCACAAATCATCATGCTACTTTGGATAAAAAATCAGAAAATTTTGTGAAAGACAAGAACATCTTCAAGGTAAGCTTATTCTTACAACTTCATCTTCTCCAAATTTGATCTCTAATGAAAACCTATATGAATAAACATACTAATGATCTCTTCTTCTTCTTCTTCTTCTTCTTCTTCTTCTTCTTCTTCTTCTTCTTCTTCTTCTTCTTCTCTCTCTCTCCCTCTCTCTCTCTCTCATGGCCGAAATTTCCTCCCTTGGCCAAATGGTCTCTTTTTCCATGACCATGCTTTCGCCACCTCTCTTGGACAAGATTAGCCATCTAGGAGTGGAGATCTACTCTAAATTCTTTCAAAGCATTCATCAACCAAGTAAGTACCTTCAATCTTCTTTTTAAACTCTAGAATCATGTCTCTAGGATGATGTTGTTAGTAGGTGGATAATGATAGGATTTGAGTATATATAATTATTGTTGAGATTGAAGCATGAGCAATTGTATGATTGTGAATGAGATGGGATTTATGCATGAAAGGTTCATCTTGGATGATTGTATGTTGATTTGAGGGTTGATGCATGTCATAGGTAGCATTTGTGATGAAGCATGCTAGAGATTATGTCACCTTTGGTAAATAAGAGTTTATGCATGATTAGATTATTGAAGCCATGATCATGTTTATGCTAGAAAAGGTTAAATCGTGTCTTAATAAATTTGGATCTATGCCTAGATGCAAGATTTGGATGATTTGATGAATCGAAGGATTGTGTATATTATTGATTGTGGTTGGCCATAGAATCTTGATCATGATCTCGTTGTTCCTAAGCTAATTTTAGTTCATGAATAAAATATTCAATAATAACTTTGCTAGTAAATTTCAAAAAACCCTAGGAAGGGTAGATTTGGAATTATTATATATATATATATAAATGATATTTTAGCCAAATAAATAATGATTTTGCTAGAAAGTAAAATAAATAAATATTATTAAAAATAAAAAAATCAATTTAAGCCTTTATGAAAAAGATTTATGCTTAGTAAAATATTTACTGAATCAAAACCCCTAAGGATTTACTTATTATTTTCCAAGAAAGGATTATTCAAATTAATCTCAACTAGTTTTAACTATCAATTATTTTCTAACAACTAAACTATCATTAAATCACTATTTTACCTAATACCACCTATGACTCTTGATCAAATAAACTCTAAATTTTCCTTAACAAGATTTAAACTTTCAACTTATTAGAATTTATTTCCCAAACCATTAATTATTTTAAATAACATATAAAACTTAGCTTATAAATCTACTTATTTATTATTTTGCCTTAAAGCTTGGGACACTAGGATCATGGTAGTAGTGAAATGAGTTGATTTAAAATTGAGGAAGTGGATTGTAGCTTGAATCTGATTAAGATTTGTATTTACCCATGCGGGGTTAGGTCAGCTATTCGAGACCTTGTTGTTGTGAACAAGAATCAGGTAAGCTCCTGCATAAAACCTGTTTGATGCAAAAATGATTCCTTTTATGGCAAGCCAAATGTAGAGTGCATGGTCACTCATTTCTGTAAAGGCAATTGAGGATTATTTCCATTCTCATTTCAGACAAATAAATTATTTGTAAATCAAGGGACGGTTTTACTCAAAACCTAAAATTCTTTCTAAAACTAGTTTTGCCCCAAACTTTGGAATACCTTAATTGCCATTCTCAAGTGGCATTGTGTTTTGTTCATTTTCTCCCCAAGTGGGATATGTTACATTGAGTACTCAATGGGGGTAGACTGGTAGTACTAGTTTTGAAGAATAAGAGTGAGTCTTCTGGCAGGAGGCCTCCTCCAGAAGATGAACTCAACTTAGAGAAACGTCATTACTACTTAGTCATGCCGGTCCGAGCTAGCAGTTTATATTTCAATCAAGTGACTGTGTTTTGCCAGAATGGACACCCGGTTGTTGTTTGGGTATAGAGAAGGAGGAGTATCTTACCCGGTAGGCCGATCACCTACCTTTAGTCAGTCTGCACAAAGTGTCGGCATTCTGATCGGTTATGGGGCCCAACGTGTGGTAACCCATATCCCATTCTTTCGAGTGGTTGATTTCATTACTCGTGTATGGCTAGATAAGCCAAAACGCCACTCTTACTTTTGACTAATGCTTGATGCTTGCCAATGTTTCTCTTATAAAAGTTTCACACTTTGCATCCACGAACTGATTTCACTAAATACCCAAAGCACACACGGACTTACTGACATTTCTGTCTCATCACATTTCTATCATGATTTCAGGATGATCCTGCTGTGGAGTTGTGTGGATAGTAATATCTGCTTTGGAAGAGAATGTGTCTTTTTGATTTTATGTATTGCTTTGGGGAGGCGAAAGTTGATAATTTTATTTATTGTTTTTGTTTTGGAATTCATGGATTTATTCTTGAAGTTTTCTCTGGGTTGTAATAACTTTTTTAAGTTAAATATTATTTTTATTCCGCAATTTGTTTGTGTGACCTAGTTATAAAGACCCCTTGTCCTTTGGACGGGAAGACATCCCCGGCCCTGGCGGGCCTAAGAGTTGGGGTGCTACATCCCCGGTCCTGGCGGACCTAGGTAGCGGGGTGTTACAGTTGACACATATACTCATACTTACAACATTCTTTTGTAACTGCATCACTAAAATTTCCGCGTACAACTAGCACATCTTTGTTTAAAAAAATCAAACAAAATACCTCTTTTTTTGTCTAATAAAAACACTAATGCGATTATAAAAGGACAGACTAATTACAAAAACACACACAACAGGAATACTGTGTATCAACGTGGGCTTCTGATGGTAAACCACCGTCGCATAGCACCGAAAGATTCCCCAGTCATACTTATGATAATGCCCTACATACTTGTCACATATACTCATACTTACAACATTCTTATGCAACTGCATCACTAAAATTACCGCGTACAACTAGCACATCTTTGTTTAAAAAAATCTAACAAAATACCTCTCTTTTTTTTTCCAATAAAAACACTACAGGGATTATAAAAGGACAGACAAATTAGAAAAACACACACAACAAGAATATTGTGCATCATACGTGGGCTTCTGATGGTAAACCACCGTCGCAAAGCACCGAAAGGTTCCCCAATCATGCTTATATTGACGCCCCATATACTTGGCACATATACTCATATTTACAAGAAACATTTGCAACTGCATCACTAAAATTACAGCGTACAACTAGCCCACATCTTTGTTTAAATAAAATCAAACAAAACACCTCTTTTTTTGTCCAATAAAAACACTACTGGGATTATAAAAGAACAGACTAATTAGAAAAACACACACAATAGGAATACTGTGCATCATATGTGGGCTTCTTATGGTAAACCACCGTCGCAAAGCACCGAAAGATTCCCCAATCATGCTTATGTTGACTCCCCATATACTTGGCACATATACTCATACTTACAACGAACTTTTGTAAATGCATCACTAAAATTACCGCATACAACTAGCACATCTTTGTTAAAAAAAAATCAAACAAAATACCTCTTTTTTTGTCCAATAAAAACATTACTGAGATTTAAAAGAACAAAATAATTTAAAAAACACACATAACAGAAATACTGTGCTTCAAACGTGGGCTTCTGATGGTAAACCACCGTCGCAAAGCACTGAAAGGATCCCTATTCATGATTATGTTGAAGCCCAAATACTGGGTACATATACTCATACTTACAACATTCTTTTGCAACTGCATCACTAAAATTACCACGTATAACTAGCACATATTTGTTTAAAAAAATCAAACAAAATACCTCTTTTTTTTGTCCAATGAAAACACTACTGCAATTATAAATGGATAGACTAATTAGAAAAACACACACAACGGGAATACAGTGCATCATACGTGGGCTTCTGATGGTAAACTACCGTCGCAAAGCACCAAAAGATTCCGCAATCAAGCTTATTTTGACGCCCCATATACTTGGAACATATACTCATACTTACAACATTCTTTTTCAACTGCATCACTAAAATTACTACGTACAACTAGCACATATTTGTTTAAAAAATAAAACAAAATACCTCTTTTTTTTTTCCAATAAAAACACTACTGCGATTATAAAAGGACAAACTAATTAGAAAAACACACACAACTGAAATACTGTGCATCAAACGTGGGATCCTGATGGTAAACCATCGTCGCAAAGCAACGAAAGGTTCCACAATCATGCTTATGTTGACGCCCCATATCCTTGGCACATATACTCATACTTACAACTTTCTTTTCCAACTGCATCACTAAAATTACCGCGTACAATTAGCACATCTTTGTTTTAAAAAATCAAACAAATTAACACTTTTTTTATCCAATAAATACACTACTGGGATTATAAAAGGAAAGACTAATTAGAAAAATACACACAACAGGAATACTGTACATTATACGTGGGCTTCTGATGGTAAATCCCTGCTTATGATGACGCCCAATATACTTGGCACATATACTCATACTTACAACATTCTTTTGCAACTGCATCACTAAAATTACCGCGTACAACTAGCACATCTTTGTATAAAAAAATCAAACAAAATACATCTTTTTTTGTCTACTAAAAACAGTACTGCGAATATAAAAGGAAAGACTAATTAGAAAAAGACAGACAACGAGAATACTGCCCATCATACGTGGGCTTCTGATGGTAAACCATCGTCGCAAAGCACCGAAAGGTTCCCCAATCATGCTTCTGTAGACGCCCCATACACTTGGCACAAGTACTCACACTTACAACATTCTTTTGCAACTGCATCTCTAAAATTTCCGCGTACAACTAACACAACTTTCATTTAAAAAAATCAAACAAAATACCCCCTCTTTTGTCCAATAAATACATTACTGGGATTATAAAAGAACAGACTAAATAGAAAAACACACACAACAGGAATACTGTGCATCATACGTAAGCTTCTGATTGTAAACCACCATTGCAAAGCACCGAAAGGTTGCCCAATCAAGCTTATGTTGACGCCCTATATACTTGGCACATTTACTCATACTTACAATATTCTTTTACAACTTCATCACTACAATTACCGCGTACAACTAGCACATCTTTGTAAAAAAAAAAATCCAACAAAATACCTCTTTTTTTGTCCAATAAAAACACTTCTGGGATTATAAATGGACAGACTAATTAAAAAAACACCCACAATAGGAATATTGTGCATCATACGTGGGTTTCTAATGGTAAACCACCGTCGTAAAGCACTGAAAGGTTCCCCAATCATGCTCATGATGACGCCCCAGATACTTGGCAGTTGGCACATATACTCATACTTACAACAAACTTTTGCAAATGCAGCACTAAAATTACCGCGTACAACTAGCACATTTTTGTTTAAAAAAATCAGACAAATTAACTATTATTTTGTCCAATAAAAACACTACTGAGTTATAAAAGGACAGACTAATTAGAAAAACACACACAACAGGAACATTGTACATCATACGTGGGCTTCTGATGGTAAGTCCCTGCTTATGCTGACGCCCCATATACTCGGCACATATACTCATATTTACAACATTCTTTTGCAACTGCATCACAAAAATTACCGCGTACAACTAGCACATCTTTGTATAAAAAAATGAAACAAAATACATCTTTTATTGTCTACTAAAAACACTACTGCGAATATAAAAGTACAGACTAATTAGAAAAAGTCACATAACAGGAATACTGTCCATCATACGTGGGCTTCTGATGGTAAACCATCGTCACAAAGCACCGAAAGGTTCCCCAATCATGCTTCTTTAGACGCCCCATATACTTGGCACATATACTAACACTTACAACATTATTTTGCAACTGCATCACTAAAATTACCTCGTACAACTAGCACATCTTTGTTTAAAAAATCAAACAAAATACCTCTATTTCTGTCCAATAAAAACACTACTGGGGTTATAGAAGGATAGACTAATTAGACAAACACACATAACATGAATACTGTACATCATACATGGGCTCCTGATGGTCAACCACCGTCGCAAAGCATTGAAAGGTTCCCCATTCATGCTTATGTTGACGCCCCATATACTTGGCACATATACTCATACTTACAACATTCTTTTGCAACTGCATCACAAAAATTACCGTGTACAACTAGCACTTCTTTGTTTAAAAAAATTTAACAAAATACCTCATTTTTTTCCAATAAAAACACTACTTGGATTATAAAAGGACAGACTAATAAGAAAAATACACACAACAAGAATACTGTGCATCATACGTGGGCTTCTGATGGTAAACCACCGTCGCAAAGCACTGAAAGGTTCCCTATTCATGCTTATATTGACACCCCGTATACTTGGCACATATATTCATACTTACAACATTATTTTCAAACTGCATCACTAAAATTACAGCGTACAACAAGCACACATCTTTGTTTAAATAAAAGCAAACAAAACACCTCTTTTTTTGCCCAATAAAAACACTACTAGGGTTATAAAAGGAAAGACTAATTAGACAAACACACACAACAGTAATACTGTGCTTCATACGTGGGCTTCTGATGGTAAACCACCGTCGCAAAGCATTGAAAGGTTCCCCATTTACGCTTGTGTTGACGCCCCATATACTTGGCACATATACTCATACTTACAACATTCTTTTGCAACTGCATCACTACAATTAGAGCGTACAACTAGGACATCTTTGTTTAAAAAAATCTAACAAAATACCTCCCTTTTTTTTCCATTAAAAACACTATTGGGATTAGAAAAGGACAGACTAATTAGAAAAACACACACAACAGGAATACTGTGCTTGATACCTGGGATTCTGATGGTAAACCACCGTCGCAAAGCACCGAAAGTTCCCCCAATCATGCTTATGTTGACGCCCCATACACTTGGCACATATACTCATACTTACAACAAACTTTTGCAAACGCAGCACTAAATTTACCGCGTACCACAAGCACATCTTTATTTAAAAAAATCAAACAAAATACAGTTTTTTTTGTCCAATAAAAATATTACTGAGATTTAAAAAGATAAAATAATTAGAAAAACACACACAACAGGAATACTGTGCATCATACGTGGGCTTCTGATGGCAAACCACCATCGCAAAGCACTGAAAGGTTCCCTATTCATGATTATGTTGAAGCCCCATATACCTGGCACATATACTCATACTTACAACATTGTTTTGCAACTGCATCACTACAATTACCGCGTACAACTAGCACATCTTTGTTTAATAAAATCCTATAAAATACCTCTTTTTTTGTCCAATAAAAACACTTTGGGGATTATAAATGGACAGACTAACTAAAAAAACACACAGAATAGGAATATTGTGCATCATACGTGGGTTTCTAATAGTAAACCACCGTCGTAAAGCACTGAAAGGTTCCCCAATCGTGCTTATGACGACTCCCCAGATACTTGCCAGTTGGCACATATACTCATACTTACAACATTCTTTTGCAACTGCATCACAAAAATTACCGCGTACAACTAGCACAACTTTGTTTAAAAAAATCAAACAAATTCACTCTTTTTTTGTCCAATAAAAACACTATTGGGATTATAAAAGGACAGACTAATTAGAAAAACACACACAACAGGAACACTGTACATCATACATGGGCTTCTGATGGTGAATCCCTGCTTATGCTGACGCCCCATATACATGGCACATATACTCATACTTACAACATTCTTTTGCAACTGCATCACTAAAATTACCGCGTACAACTATCACATCTTTCTTTAAAAAAATCAAAGAAAATACCTCTTTTTTTGTCCAATAAAAACATTACTGAGATTTAAAAGGACAGAATAATTTAAAAAACACACACAACAGGAATACTATGCTTCATACGTGTGCTTCTGATGGTAAACCACCGTCGCAAAGCACCGAAAGGTTCCCCAATCAAGCTTATGTTGACGGCCTATGTATTTAGCACATATACTCATACTTACAACATTCTTTTGTAACTACATATACTAAAACTTACAATATTCTTTTGCAACTGCATCGCAAAAAATTACCGTGTACAACTACCACATCTTTGTTTAAAAAAACCTAACAAAATACCTCTTTTTTTTTTCCAATAAAAACACTATTAGGATTATAAAAGGACAGACTAATTAGAAAAACACACACAACAGGAATACTGTTCATCATACGTGGGATTCCGTTGGTAAACCACCGTCGCAAAGCACCGAAAGGTTCTCCAATCATGCTTATGTTGATGCCCCTTACACTTGGCACATATACTCATACTTACAACAAACTTTTGCAAATGCAGCACTAAAATTACCGCGTACAACTAGCACATCTTTGTTTAAAAAAATCAAACAAATTAACTCTCTTTTTGTCCAATGAAAACACTATTGGCATAATAAAAGGACAGACTAATTAGACAAACACACACAACAGGAATACTGTGCATCATACGTGGTCTTCCGTTGCTAAACCACTGTCGTAAAGCCCCGAATAGTTCCCCAATCATGTTTATGTTGACACCCCATACACTTGGCACATATAGTCACACTTACAACATTCTTTTGCAACTACATCACAAAAATTACCGCGTACTCCAAGCACATCCTTCTTTAAAAAAATCAAATAAAATAATCTTTTTTTGTCCAATAAAAACACTACTGGGATTATAAAAGGACAGACTAATTAGAAAAACACACACAATAGGAATACTGTACATCATACGTGGGCTCCTGATGGTAAATCCCCGTCGCAAAGCACCGAAAAATTCCACAATCATGCTTATGCTGACGCCTCATATACTTGGCAAATATACTCATACTTACAACACTTTTTTCCAACTGCATCAGTAAAATTACCGCGTACAACTAGCACATCTTTGAATAAAAAAATCAAACAAAATACATCTTTTTTTGTCTAATAAAAACACTACTGCGATTATAATAGGACAGACTAATTAGAAAAACACACACAACAGGAATAGTGTCCATCATACATTGGCTTCTGATGGTAAACCATCGTCGCAAAGCACCGAAATGTTCCCTAATCATGCTTTTGTAGACGCCCCATACACTTTGCACATATACTCATACTTACAACATTCTTTTTCAACTGCATCACTAAATTTACCGCGTAGAACTAGCATATCGTTGTTTAAAATAATCAAACAAAATACCTCTTTTTTTGTCCAATAAAAACACTACTGGGATTATAAAAGGACAGACTATTTAGAAAAACTCACACAACAGGAATACTGTCCATCATACGTGGGCTTCAGATGGTAAACCACCGTCGCAAAGCACCGAAAGGTTCCCAATCATGCTATGTTGACGGCCTATGTACTTGGCACATATACTCATACTTACAACATTCTTTTGCAATTACACTACTAAAATTATCGCGTACAACTAGCTCATCATTGTTTAAAAAAATCAAACAAAATACCTCTTTTTTTGTCCAATAAAAACAATACTGGGATTATAAAAGGACAGCCTAATTAGAAAATCACACACAACAGGAATACTGTGTATCATACGTGGGCTTCTGATGGTAAACCACCGTCGCAAAGCACTGAAAGGTTCCCCATTCATGCTTTTGTTGACGCCCGAAATACTTGGCACATATACTCATACTTACAACATTATTTTGCAACTGCATCACTAAAATTACCGCGTACTACTAGCACAACTTTGTTAAATGAAATCTATCAAAATACCTCATTTTTTGTCCAAAAAAAACACTACTGGGATTATAAAAGGACAGACTAATTAGAAAAACACAAACAACTGGAATACTGTGCATCATGCGTGGGCTTCTGATGGTAAACCACCGTCGCAAAGCACCGAAAGCTTCCCCAATCATTCTTGTATTGACGCGCTCTGTACTTGGTACATATACTCATACTTACAACATTCTTTTGCAACTGCGTCACTACAATTACCGCGTACAACAAACACATCTTTGATTAAAAAAATCAAACAAAATACTTCTTTTTTTGTCCAATAAAAAAACTACTGCGATTATAAAAGGGCATACTAATTAGAGAAACACATACAACAGGAATACTGTGCGTCAAATGTAGGCTTCTGATGGTAAACCACCATCGCAAAGCACCGAAAGGTTTCCCAATCATGTTTTTGTTGACGCCCCATATACTTGGCACATATACTCATATTTACAACATACATTTGCTACTGCGTCACTAAAATTACCGCGTACAACTAGCACATCTTTGTTTAAAAAAATCAAACAAAATTCCTCTTTTTTTGTCCAATAAAAACACTACTGAGATTTAAAAAGACAGGCTAATTAGAAAAACACACACATCAGGAATACTGTGCTTCATACGTGGGTTTCTGATGATAAACCACCGTCGCAAAGTACCGAAAGGTTCCCCAATCATGCTATGTTGACGTCCTATGTACTTGGCACATATACTCATACTTACAACATTCTTTTGCAATTACATCACTAAAATTATCGCTTACAACTAGCTCATCTTTGTTTAAAAAAATCAAACAAAATACCTCTTTTTTTGTCCAATAAAAACGCTACTGGGATTATAAATGGACAGACTAATTTGAAAATCACACACAACATGAATACTGTGTATCATACGTGGGCATCTGATGGTAAACCACCGTCACCAAGCACTGAAAGGTTCCCCATTCATGCTTATGTTGCTGCCCCATATACTTGGCACATATACTCATACTTACAACATTCTTTTGCAACTGCATCACTAAAATTACCGCGTACAACTAGCACAACATTGTTAAAAAAAATAAAAAAAATACCTCTTTTTTTGTCCAATAAAAATCCTACTGGGATTATAAAAGGACGGACTAATTAGAAAAACACACACAACAGAAATGCTGTGCATCATACGTGGGCTTCTGATGGTAAACCACCGTCACAAAGCACAGAAAGGTTCCCCTATCATGATTTTGTTAACGGCCTATATACTCGGCACATATACTCATACTTACAACATTCTTTTGCAACTGCATCACTACAATTAGAGCGTACAACAAGGACATCTTTGTTTTAAAAAAATGCAACAAAATACCTCTGTTTTTGTCCAATTAAAACACTACTGGGATTATAATAGGACAGACTAGTTAGACAAACACACACAACAGGAATACTGTGCATCATACGTGGGCTTCTAATGGTAAACCACCGTCGCAAAGGACCGAAAGTTTCCCCAATCATGTTTATGTTGACGCCCCATATACTTGGCACATATACTGATACTTAAAACAAACTTTTGCAAATGCATCACTAAAATTACCGCGTACAACTAGCACATTTTTGTTTAAAAAAATCAAACAAAATACCACTTTTTTTGTCCAATAAAAACACTACTAGGATTTAAAAAGACAGACTAATTAGAAAAACACACACAACAGGAATAATGTGCTTCATACGTGGGTTTCTGATGATAAACCACCGTTGCAAAGCACTGAAAGGTTCCCCATTCATGCTTATGTTGACGTCCCATATACTTGGTGTAACATCCCGAAGCCTAGGCCCGCCAGGGCCGAGGATGTCGCCCCGTCCAAAGGACAATGGGTCTTTATAACTTGGTCACACAAATAAAATTGCTGAAATAAAATAATAATTTAACTTAAAAATTTATTACAACCCAAAATACTCCAAGGGTAAATCCATGAAACTCCAGAACAAAAACCATAAAAAAATTATCCACTATCGTCTCCCCAAAATAATACATAAAATCAAAAGACACATTCTCTTCCATGGCAGATATTACTAGCTACTCGACCCCACAGCAGGATCAACCTAAAATCATGATAAAAAGGTGATGAGACAGAAATCTCTGTAACTCCGTGTGTGCTTTGGGTGTTTAGTGAAAACAGTTCGTGGATGCAAAGTGTGAAACTTTTATAAGAGAAACATTGGCAAGCATCAAACATTAGTCAAAATCAAGAGTGGCGTTTTAGCTTATCTAGCCGTACATAAGTAATGAAATCAACCACTCGAAAGAAAGGGATATGGGTTACCACACGTTGGGCCCCATAACCGGTCAGAATGCCGACACTTTGTGCAGACTGACAAAAGTAGGTGATCGGCCTACTAGGCAAGATGCTCCTCCTTCTCTATACCCAAATAACAACCGGGTGTCCATTCCAGTAAAACACAGTCACTTGACTGAAAACAAACTGCTAGCTCGGACCGGCATGACTCACTGGACTAACATCTTATCCAGGAAGGACTCACCCCTTAAAGATGGCCACCTGCTGAGAGACTTACCCTAACCCTTCAAAGACTAGTCCTAGTAGTCCACCCCTATTGAGTACTCAATGACGTTTCCCACTTGGGATAATATGAACGAAGCGTTGCTCTTCATGAAAATAGCAATTTGAGGGTTTCCAAAGTTTTGGGAGAAATCAGTTTTGGAAAGAGTTTGAAGTTTGGAAAATCTGCTCATTAGCTTTTAAATAATTTAAGTGTTGGAAATAAGAACGAATTCAACCCTCAATTGCGTTCAGATAAATGAGTGTCCATACACTCCACATTTAGCTTGCCATAAGGAAAACATTTTTCACATCGATAGGTTTTATGCAGGAGCTTACCTTATTCTTGCTCACAACAACAAGGTCTCGAACAGCTGACCTAACCCCACATGGGTACATACTAATCTTAATCAATTTCAAGTAAAAAACCAGTTCCTCAATTTTAAATCAATTCAATTCACTACTACCATGATCCTAGTGTCCCAAGCTTTAAAATAAAATAATAACTAAATAGGTTTATAAGCTAAGTTTAGTTTGTTATTTAAAATAATTAATGGTTTGGGAAATAAATTCTAATAAGTTGAAAGTTTAAACCTTGTTAGGAAAAATTTAGAGTTTATTTGATCAAGAGTCATAGATGGTACTAGGTAAAATAGTGATTTAATGATAGTTTAGTTGTTAGAAAATAATTGATAGCTAAAACTAGTTGAGATTAAATTTAATAAGCCTTTCTTGGAAAATAATAAGTAAATCCTTAAGGGTTTTGATTTAGTAAATATTTTACTAATTATGAATCATTCTCATAAAGCTTTAATTGATCTCTTTATTTTAAATAATATTTATTTATTTTATTTTCTAGCAAAATTATTATTTATTTGACTAAAATATCATTTATATATATAATAATTCCAAATCTACCCCTCCTAGGGTTTTTTGAAAATACTAGTAATATTATTTTATTAAGTATTTTATGCATAAAGTGAAAATTAGTTTTAGGGACAACTATATCATGATCAAATTTCTATGGCCATCCTCAATCAAGAACATACACAATCCTTCAATTCATTAAATCATCCAAATCTTGCATATAGGCATAGATCTAAATTTATTAAGACATGATTTAAACTTTACTAGTATAAATATGATCATGGCTTCAATATTCTAGTCATGCATATAACTCCTATTCACCAAAGGTGACAATCTCTAGCATACTTCATCACACATACTACCTATGACATGCATCAGACTCAATTCCACATACAACCAACCAATATAATCCTTCCATGCATAAATCCCATCTCTTTCACAATCATACATGTACTCATACTTCAATCATCAACAACACATACTCAATCCCATCGCCATTCATCTTTTAACAACATCATCCTAGAGACATGATTCTAGAGTTTAAAAGAAAGATTGAAGGTACTTACTTGGTTGATGAATGCTTTGAAGGAGTTTAGAGTAGATCCCAACTCCTAGATGGCTAACCTTGTCCAAGAGAGATGGCGAGAACAAGATTATGGAAGGAGAAGTCATCCGGCCAAAGAAGAGTGATTTCGGCCATGAGAGAGAGAGAGAGAGAGAGAGAGAGAGAGAGAGAGAGAGAGAGAAGAAGAAGAAGAAGAAGAAGAAGAAGAAGAAGAAGAAGAAGAAGAAGAAGAAGAAGAAGAAGAAGAAGAAGAAATTATTAGTATGTTTATTCGCATAGGTTCTCATTAGAGATCAAGGTTAGAGAAGATGAAGTTGCTAGAATAAGTTTACCTTGATTGTGTTCTTGTCCTTCATAAAAATTTCTGGTTTTGATCCGAAGTAGCAAGATGATTCATGAAGATTGATGTTAAGAATGGTGTTGATGGATTCACAGTAGTGAGTAGACTAAATCTGGAGATTTTTGTGAGGGTTTGAAGTGGTTTGAAGGTGTATTAGGTGAAAGCAAGTAGTAGGTGTTCTTGGTGTAGTGTGTGTTCTTGGTGGCTGAAGAAAAATCGAGAGAATGGATGTTGTAGCTGCCAAAATTCTGTGGAATTAGGGCTGCCGAAATTCTGTAGGGTTTAGGAGGATGTTTTCTCTGATTTGAGAGGGAAAAGGAAAGGTTAGTTGTTACAATCTTGGTAGAATATTTTTAGGAAGTGATTTTGGAAACTAAATATTCTAAGAATATCTTGATTGTTTGGACAGCTTTAAAGGTCTACTATGGCCGACTGGTTGAGCAGCTATTCTAAGGAATCAAAGCTGGTTCAAGGTAGCTTATGATGGCCGAAATTAAGGTGCACAATGGTGAAGAAGATGTCTGGTCAATGGGGTAAGATTTTATGGAAAGTTGCTAAACAAGTTGGCTGAAATTTTGGAAACCAATCAAGCTAAATTGCAAGGATTTGTTGGAGAGATTTTCGGACAGCCATTGCTGCCTTTCGTCCAGAAGCTCAAGGAAAACAATGGAGCTCTGTTAATGGAGGTTTAAGGAAGGTTTTTGCAGATGTAGGTTGGTGTTTCGGCTGGAAGGAAAATAGGAAACAAAGCTGGGAATTCTCCTGCACAGTTTTTTTTCGCTGCACAGTAATTTCTGGGCAGAATTTCGACTGCCACTTCCAGTTGAGCTGCAGAGTGTTTGAAGGGGGGTTTTAGGGGTATTCAAAGATGGTTTCTATCCTTCTTCATGGAGGAAAAGCATGGCTAAGGTGCTGCACAAAATCTGGAAGAAAACAGCTTGGTTTTGAACCTCCAAAGCAGCGATTTTGCCCAGAATTTTCGCTGGTTTTGTACAGCCCTTGAGTAGTCCGAAAATGGCAGAAATAATTCATGTTTCAAGCTGAACTTCAGGCCATTTTTCTGGCAGCATTTGGGAGGGAATGTTAGCTAAGAAGCACGACATTTTGAAGGTACAACAAGCTGGAAAATTTCAGCTCATTCCATGAAGGAAGATGAACTAGTCTACAATGAAATTTCAGCAAGCTCACTAGAAGGATTTTTCCTCTTGGAATTTCCCACAACTCTTCCATATTTTCAGACTATAAGAAGTCTTTTACCAAGACACTTTGGTCCTAAAAGACCTCAGCACTTTACTAAATTTTCTGGAAAGAAAAAGGCAAGAACATCTTGATCAAACTAAGGAGTTGAGAATTGAGGAAAATCAAAGATCAAGGAAAAATGAATTTCCCTTTAAGAATTTCGAGTAGAGTAAAAGGAGTGGAATGAGATTACTCCTATCATGTCTCTCCTAGGACATCATCACCCCTTGCTCTAGGCCCTTAGGGCCGAAACCAATTCCCCCCAAGCAAAAATAAAATTTAATCTACCTAAAACTTCTATGATGGAATTTGAACCCAAGACCACAAGAATTAATTCCAAGGCTCTAACCACTACACCACAACAACTCTTGTTGCTATTTCCACTAGAAAAATTATTTTCCATTCAATCCACAATCTATCTCCCTATTTTCACCTCGGGCAAAAATTACCATTTTGCCCCTCTCACGCAATAATCACCAACAAGACTACAAGATACTAAAAATCAAATCCAAAGCACATAGAAATCATATGAAAATAAATTTAATTATGAAATAAAGTATGATATGCATCCCAACCTCCTTACTCTAAGGTTGGTTTTGACCGGGGTTTCACACAACAGGAATATTGTGCATCATACGTGGGTTTCAGATGGTAAACAATCGTCGCAAAGCACCGAAAGGTTCCCCAGTCATGCTTATGATGACGCCCCAGATACTTGGCAGTTAGCACATATACTCATACTTACAACATTCTTTTGCAACTGCATCACTATAATTACTGCGAACAACTAGCACATCTTTGTTTAAAAAAATCAAACAAAATAACTCTTTTTTTGTCCAATAAAAATACTACTGGGATTATAAAAGGATAGACTAATTAGAAAAACACACACAACAGGAATACTGTGCATCATACGTGGGCTTCTGATGGTAAACCACCGTGGCAAAGCACCGAAAGGTTACCTAATCATGCTTATGTTGACGCACTATATACTTGGCAACTATACTCATACTTACAACATTCTTTTGCAACGGCATCACTACAATTACTGCGTACAACTAGCACATCTTTGATTAAAAAAATCAAACAAAATACCACTTTTTTGTCCAATGAAAACACTACTGCGACTATAAAAAGACAGACTAATTAGAAAAACACACATAACAGGAATACTGTGCTTCATATGTGGGCTTCTGATGGTAAACCACCGTCGCAAACCACCGAAAGGTTCCCCATTCATGCTTATGTTGATGTCCTATATACTTGGCACATATACTCATACTTACAACATTCTTTCGCAACTGCATCACTACAATTACCACGTACAACTAGCACATCTTTGTTTAAAAAAATCAAACAAAATACCTCATTTTTTGTCCAATAAAAACACTACTGGGATTATAAAAGGACAGACTAACTAGAAAAACACACACAACAGGAATACATTGCATCATACGTGGGCTTCTGATGGTAAACCACCGTCGCAAAGCGCCGAAAGGTTTCCCAATCATGCTTATGTTGACGCCCTATATACATGGCACATATACACATACTTACAACATTCTTTTGCAACGGCATCACTACAATTACCGCGTACAACTAGCACATCTCTGATTAAAAAAATCAAACAAAATACCACTTTTTTGTCCAATGAAAACACTACTGCGATTATAAAAAGACAGACTAATTAGAACACACACATAACAGGAATACTGTGCTTCATAAGTGGGCTTCTGATGGTAAACCACCATCACAAAGCATCGAAAGGTTCCCCAATCATGCTTATATTGACGCCCCATATACTTGGCATATATACTCATACTTACAACGAACTTTTGCAAATGCATCACTAAAATTACCGCGTACAACTAGCTCATCTTTGTTTAAAAAAATCAAATAAAATACCTCTTTTTTTGTCCAATAAAAACACTACTGGGATTATAAAAGGATAGACTAACTAGAAAAACACACACAACCGTAATACTGTGCATCGTACGTGGGCTTCTAAAGGTAAACCACCATCGCAAAGCACCGAAAGGTTCCACAATCATGCTTATGTTGACGCCCTATATACTTGGCATATATACTCACACTTACAACACTCTTTTGCAACTGCATCACTACAATTACCGCGTACAACTAGCACATCTTTGTTTAAAAAAAATTAAACAAAATACCTCATTTTTTGTCCAATAAAAACACTACTGGCATTATAAAAGGACAGACTAACTAGAAAAACACACACAACAGGAATACTGTGCATCATACCTGGGCTTCTGATGGTAAACTACCGTCGCAAAGCACCGAAAGGTTACCTAATCATGCTTATGTTGACGCACTATATACTTGGCAACTATACTCATACTTACAACATTCTTTTGCAACGGCATCACTACAATTACTGCGTACAACTAGCACATCTTTGATTAAAAAAATCAAACAAAATACCATTTTTTTGTCTAATGAAAACACTACTGCGACTATAAAAAGACAGACTAATTAGAAAACACACATAACAGGAATACTGTGCTTCATACGTGGGCTTCTGATGGTAAACCACCGTCGCAAAGCACCGAAAGGTTCCCCAATCATCCTTATGTTGATGTCCTATATACTTGGCACATATACTCATACTTACAACATTCTTTCGCAACTGCATCACTACAATTACCACGTACAACTAGCACATCTTTGTTTAAAAAAATCAAACAAAATACCTCATTTTTTGTCCAATAAAAACACTACTGGGATTATAAAAGGACAGACTAACTAGAAAAACACACACAACAGGAATACTTTGCATCATACGTGGGCTTCTGATGGTAAACCACCGTCGCAAAGCGCCAAAAGGTTTCCCAATCATGCTTATGTTGACGCCCTATATACATGGCACATATACACATACTTACAACATTCTTTTGCAACGGCATCACTACAATTACCGCGTACAACTAGCACATCTCTGATTAAAAAAATCAAACAAAATACCACTTTTTTGTCCAATGAAAACACTACTGCGATTATAAAAAGACAGACTAATTAGAAAACACACATAACAGGAATACTGTGCTTTATACGTGGGCTTCTGATGGTAAACCACCATCACAAAGCATCGAAAGGTTCCCCAATCATGCTTATGTTGACGCCCATATACTTGGCACATATACTCATACTTACAACAAACTTTTGCAAATGCATCACTAAAATTACCGCGTGCAACTAGCTCATCTTTGTTTAAAAAAATCAAACAAAATACCTCTTTTTTTGTCCAATAAAAACACTACTGGGATTATAAAAGGATAGACTAACTAGAAAAACATACACTACAGGAATACTGTGCATCGTACGTGGGCTTCTGAAGGTAAACCACCATCGCAAAGCACCGAAAGGTTCCCCAATCATGCTTATGTTGACGCCCTATATACTTGGCATATATACTCATACTTACAACAGTCTTTCGCAACTGCATCACTACAATTACCGCGTACAACTAGCACATCTTTGTTTAAAAAATTAAACAAAATACCTCTTTTATTGTCCAATAAAAACACCGTTACGATTATAAAAGGACAGACTAATTAGAAAAACACACACAATAGGAATACTGTGCATTATACGTGGGCTTCTGATGGTAAACTACCGTCGCAAAGTACCGAAAGCTTCCCCAATCATTCTTATGTTGACGCCCTATATACTTGGCATATATACTCATACTTACAACAAACTTTTGCAAATGCATCACTGAAATTACCGCGTACAACTAGCACATCATTGTTTAAAAAAATCAAACAAAATACCTCTTTTTTTGTCCAATAAAAACATTATCGAGAATTAAAAGGATAGAATAATTTAAAAAACACACACAACAGGAATAATGTGTTTCATACGTGGGCTTCTGATGGTAAACCACCATCGCAAAGCACCGAAAGGTTCCCCAATCATGCTTATGTTGTCGCCCCATATACTTGGCACATATACGCAGACTTACAACAATCTTTTGCAACTGCATCACTACAATTACCGCTTACAACTAGTACATCTTTGTTTTAAAAAATCAAACAAAATACCTCTTTTTTTTTATCCAATGAAAACACTACTGCGATTATAAAAGGACAGACTAATTAGAAAAACACACACAACAGGAATACTGTGCATCGTACGTGGGCTTCTGATGGTAAACCACCCTCGCAAAGTACCGAAAGGTTTCCCAATCATGCTTATGTTGACGCCCTATATACATGGCACATATACACATACTTACAACATTCTTTTGCAACGGCATCACTACAATTACCGCGTACAACTAGCACATCTCTGATTAAAAAAATCAAACAAAATACCACTTTTTTGTCCAATGAAAACACTACTGCGATTATAAAAAGACAGACTAATTAGAAAACACACATAACAGGAATACTGTGCTTTATACGTGGGCTTCTGATGGTAAACCACCATCACAAAGCATCGAAAGGTTCCCCAATCATGCTTATGTTGACGCCCCATATACTTGGCACATATACTCATACTTACAACAAACTTTTGCAAATGCATCACTAAAATTACCGCGTGCAACTAGCTCATCTTTGTTTAAAAAAATCAAACAAAATACCTCTTTTTTTGTCCAATAAAAACACTACTGGGATTATAAAAGGATAGACTAACTAGAAAAACACACACTACAGGAATACTGTGCATCGTACGTGGGCTTCTGAAGGTAAACCACCATCGCAAAGCACCGAAAGGTTCCCCAATCATGCTTATGTTGACGCCCTATATACTTGGCATATATACTCATACTTACAACAGTCTTTCGCAACTGCATCACTACAATTACCGCGTACAACTAGCACATCTTTGTTTAAAAAAATTAAACAAAATACCTCTTTTATTGTCCAATAAAAACACCGTTACGATTATAAAAGGACAGACTAATTAGAAAAACACACACAATAGGAATACTGTGCATTATACGTGGGCTTCTGATGGTAAACTACCGTCGCAAAGTACCGAAAGGTTCCCCAATCATTCTTATGTTGACGCCCTATATACTTGGCATATATACTCATACTTACAACAAACTTTTGCAAATGCATCACTGAAATTACCGCGTACAACTAGCACATCATTGTTTAAAAAAATCAAACAAAATACCTCTTTTTTTGTCCAATAAAAACATTATCGAGAATTAAAAGGATAGAATAATTTAAAAAACACACACAACAGGAATAATGTGTTTCATACGTGGGCTTCTGATGGTAAACCACCATCGCAAAGCACCGAAAGGTTCCCCAATCATGCTTATGTTGTCGCCCCATATACTTGGCACATATACGCAGACTTACAACAATCTTTTGCAACTGCATCACTACAATTACCGCTTACAACTAGTACATCTTTGTTTTAAAAAATCAAACAAAATACCTCTTTTTTTTTTTATCCAATGAAAACACTACTGCGATTATAAAAGGACAGACTAATTAGAAAAACACACACAACAGGAATACTGTGCATCGTACGTGGGCTTCTGATGGTAAACCACCCTCGCAAAGTACCGAAAGGTTCCCCAATCATGCTTATGTTGTCACCCTATATACTTGGCACATATACGTATACTTACAACAAACTTTTGCAATTGCATCACTACAATTACCGCTTACAACTAGTAAATCTTTGTTTAAAAAAATCAAACAAAATACCTCTTTTTTTTGTCAAATGAAAACACTACTGCGATTATAAAAGGACAGACTAATTAGAAAAACACACACAACAGGAATACTGTGCATCATACGTGGGCTTCTGATGGTAAACCACCGTCGCAAAGCACCGAAAGGTTCCCCAATCATACTTATGTTGACGCCCCATATACTTGGCACATATACTCATACTGTAGCACCTCGCTACTTAAGCCCGCCAGGGCCAGGGATGTCGCCCCGTCCAAAGGACAAGGGCTCTTTATAACTTGGATACACAAGTATAATAGCGGAAACAAAATGATACTTCAACTTAAAATTTATTACAACCCAAAAATAATAATAATAAATCCAAGAATACTCAAAAAAATCCATAATAAAAATTCATCCGCTCTCAGCTCTCCCAACATTACACAAAATAAATCCTCAGAAAATTCTTCCAAAGAAGACAATATATAGCTACTCATGCCCACAACAGGATGGACTTGAAATCATGATAAAATGGTGGTGAGATAGAAATCTCAGTAAGTCCGTGTGTGCTTTGGGTGTTTAGTGAAAACAGTTCGTCGATGCAAAGTGTGAAACCTTTATAAGAGAAATACTGGCAAGCGATAAACATTGGTTAAAAGCAAGAGTGGCATTTTGGCTTTCCCAGCCATACACAAGTAATAAAATTAACCATTCGAAAGAAAGGGAATTGGGTTACCACACGTTGGGCCCCATAACCGGTCAGAATGCCGACACTTTGTGCAGACTGATAAAAGTAGGTGATCGGTCTACTGGGCAAGATACTCCTCCTTCTCTATACCCAAACAACAACCGGGTGTCCATTCCAGCAAACCACAGTCACTTGACTGAAAACAAACTGCTAGCTCGGATCGGCTCGACTCACTGGACTGACATCTTATCCGGGAATGACTTACCCCTCAGAGGTGGCCACCTACTGAGAGACTTACCCTAACCCTTCAAAGACTAGTCCTAGTAGTCTACCTTTATTGAGTACTGAACGACGTTTCCCACTTGGGATAAAATGAACAAACACTGTTCCACAAGAAAACGGCAATTTATGGGTTTTCTAAAGTCTTTAACAAAATCAGTTTTAGAAAGAGTTTGAGTTTGAGTAAATCTGCTCATTGGCTTTTAAATAATTCAAATGTTCAAAATAAGCAAGGATTTAACCTTCAATTGCCTTTACATAAATGAGTGTCCATGCACTCTACACTTAGCTTGCCATAATAAACATTTTGCATCAAACAGGTTTTATGCAGGAGCTTACCTGATTCTTTCTCACAATAACAAGGTCTCCAATGGCAGACCTAACGCCACATGGCAAAGACAAATCACAATCAATTTCAAGCCACAAACCACTTCCTTAGTTTTAAGCCAACACAACTTACCACTAGCATGATCCTAGTGTCCCAAGCTTTAAGGTTAAACAATAAGTAAATAGGTTTAAGAGTTGAGCCTAGTGCAATAATTAATGGTTTGGTACATAAATTTAATAAGTTGAAAGCTTAAATCTTGTTAGGAAAAATTTTGAGTTTATTTGATCAAGAGTTCTAGGTAGTATTTCATAAAATATTGATTTACTAATAATTAAATTGTTAGAAAATAATTGGTAGCTAAAATTAGTTGAAAATAACTTAATGAGTCTTACTTGAACAATATTAAATAAATTCTTAAAGAGTTTTGATTAAAAGATAATAATTAAATTTTTAGTAATAAATATTCTACCAATTGTAATTATTTTTGTAAAGGCTTCAATTGATCTCATTATATTAAGTAATATATACATACATATATATATATATTATTTTTCTAGAAAAAATCATTATTTGTTTGACTAAAATATCCTTTATATATATGATAATCCAAATCTACCCTTCCTAGGTTTTTTTTTTTTTTTTGAAAATACCAAGAGAAATTATATTATTGAATATTTTATTCATGAAGTAGAAATTTGCTTGGGGACAACTAGATCATGATCAAATTCCAATGGCTAATCACAATTAATAACATACACAATCCTTTAATTCATCAAATCATCCAAATCATGCATACAAATATGGATCTCAATTTATCAACACATGATCTAACCCCTACTAGCATAAATATGATCATGGCTTCAATATTAATCCATCATGAATATAAACCCTATTCACCAAAGGTGACATAATCTCTAGCATACTTCATCACATATACTACTTATGACATGCATCAACCTCAAATCATTATATAATCATCCAAGACAATCCTTCCATGCATAAATCCCATCTCCTTCACAATCATACACATATTCATACTTCAATCTCAACAATATATATATATACTCAAATCCTATCACCATCCACCTATTATCATTATCACCCTAGAGATATGCTTCTAGAGTTTAAAAGAAGGATTGATGGTACTTACTTGGTTGATGAACGCCTTGAAGGAGTTTAGAGTAGATCTCAACTCTTAGATGTCTAACTTTGTCCATGGGAGATGGCGAGAGCATAATTTATAGAGAAGAAGTCATCCGGCCAAGGGAGAGGAGTTTCAGCCGTGAGAGAGAGAGAGGGAGAGAGAGAGAGAGAGAGAGGTGAGAGAGAGAGAGAGAAGAAGAGATCATTAGTATGTTTATTCACATAGGTTCTCACTAGAGATCATGTTTGGAGAAGATGAAGTTGATAAAGTAAATTTACCTTGAAGATGTTCTTGTCCTTCACAGAAATTTCTGCTTTTGATCCAAAGTAGCAAGACGTTTTGAGGAGTTTGATGTTAATAATGGTGTTGATGGACTCATAGCAGTGAGTAGATCAAATATGGAAGTTTTTGAGAGGATTTGAGATGGTTTGAAGGGGTATTAAGTATAGGGAAGAGGTAGGTGTTATTGGTGTAGTGTGTGTGTTCTTGGAGCTTCAGAGATTTCGAGAGATTGTAGTGTGTAGCTGCCGAATTTCTGTGAGAGATAGGGCTGGCCAAATTTCTGTAGGGTTTAGGGATTTGTTTCTCTAATTTGGAAGGGAAAAAGAAAGGTTAGTTGTTACAATCTTTGAAAAATATTTTTAGGAAGTGAATTTGGAAACTAAATATTCCAAGAATATCTTGATTGTTGGACAACTTTGGAAGTCTGCCATGGCTGACTGTTTGAGCAGAATTTTGGTGGGATTAATGCTGGTTTATGGAAGCTTATGGTGGCCGAAAGTAGGGTGCTTAATGGTGAAGAGGATGTCTGGTCAATTGAGTAAGATATTATGGAAGGTTGCTAAACAAGGATGGCAGGAATTTTGGAAACCAATCAAGCTAAATTGCAGGGATTTGTTGGAAAGATTTTCGGACAGCCATTGCTGCCTTTCGTCCAGAAGCTTGAGGGAAAGAATGGAGCTCTATTAATGGAGGTTTAAGGAAGGTTTTGACAGATTAGGGTTGGTGTTTCGGCTGGAAGAAAAATAGAAAACAAAGCTGGAAGTTTGGACAGCCCAAAATTTCACTGAACAGCAATTTTCTAGGCAGATTTTTGGCTGCCATTTCCAGCCAACTTGCAGAGAGTTTGAAGGGGAATTTCGGAGGTATTCAAGGCTGGTTTCCAGCCTTCTTCATGGAGGAAAAACATGGCTAAGGTGCTGCATAAAATCTAGAAGAAAGAAGCTTGGTTTTAGACCTCCAAAGCTGCGATTTCGCCCAGAATTTTTACTGGTTTTGCACAGACTTTGTGCAGTCCGAAAATGGAAGAAATAATTCATGTTTCATACTAATCTTAAGGCCATTTTTCGGCAGCATTTGGGAGGGAAATTAAGCTAAGAAGCTCGACAATTTGAAGGTACAACTAGTCTAGAATGAAATTTCAGCAAGGTTACTAGAGGGATTTTTCCACTTGGAATTTCCTACCATTCTTCCACATTTTTTAGACCATGAGAAGCCTTTTACTAGGACATTTTGATCTCACAAGATCACAGTATTTTACTGAAATTTTTGGAAAGAAAATGGATAGAACATCTTGATCAAACCAAGGAGTTGAAAATTGAGGAAAATTAAGGATCAAGAGAAAATGAATTCCCTTTAAGAAATTCGAGTAGAGTAAAGGAATGGAATGAGAATACTCATAACATGTCTCTCTTAGGACCATCATCCCTACCATACTCTAAGTTCATAAGACCGAAATTTCCTCCACTAAGCAAAAATAAAATTTAATCTAGCTAAAGCTTCTATGATGGAATTCGAACCCAAGACCTCAAGAAATTAATTCCAAAGCACTAACCACTACACCACAACAACTCTTGTTGATATTTTCACTAGAAAATTATTATCTATTCAATCCACAGGCTATCTCCCTATTTTCACCTCGGGCAAAATTACCATCTTGCCCCTCTCACACAATACTCACCAACAAGACTTCAAGACAATAAAACCCGAATCCAAAACACATAAAAATCATATGAAAATATATTTAACCATGAAATAAAATATAATATGCATCCCAACCTCCTTACTCAAATGTTGGTTTTGACCGGGGTTTCACACACACTTACAACAAACGTTTGCAGCTGCATCACTAAAATTACCGCGTACAACTAACACATCTTTGTTTAAAAAAATCAAACAAAATACCTCTTTTTTTGTCCAATAAAAACACTATTGAGATTTAAAAGGGCAGACTAATTAAAAAAAAAAAAACACACAACAGGAATGATGTGCATCATACATAGGCTTCTGATGGTAAACCAACGTCGCAAAGTACCGAAAGGTTCCCTAATCAAACTTATGTTGACGCCCCATATTCTTGGCACATATACACATACTCACAACATTCTTTTGCAACTGCATCACTAAAATTACCGCGTACAACAAGCTCATCTTTATTTAAAAAAATCAAACAAAATACCTCTTTTTTTATCCAATAAAAACACTACTGGGATTATAAAAGGACAGACTAATTAGAAAAACATACACAACAGGAATACTGTGCATCATACGTGGGCTTCTAATGGTAAACCACCATCGCAAAGCACCGAAAGGTTCTCCAATCATGGTTATGCTGACGGCCTATATACTCGGCACATATATACTCATACTTACAACATTCTTTTGCAACTGCATCACTACAATTACCACGTACAACTAGCACATCTTTGTTTTAAAAAGTCAAACGAAATACCTCTTTTTTTGTCCAATAAAAACACTACTGGGATTATAAAAGGACAGGCTAATTAGAAAAACACACACAACAGGAATATTGTGCATCGTACGTCGGCTTCTGATGGTAAACCACCGTCGCAAATCAGCAAAAGGTTCCCCAATCATGCTTATGTTAACGCCCTGTATACTTGGCACATATATACTCATACTTACAACATTCTTTTGCAGTTGCAACACTACAATTACCGCGTACAACTAGAATATCTTTGTTTAAAAAAATCAAACAAAATACTTCTTTTTTTGTCCAATAAAAACATTACTGAGATATAAAAGGACAGAATAATTAGAAAAACACACACAACAGGAATACACTACTTCATACATGGGCTTCTGATGGTAAACCACCGTCGCAAAGCACTAAAAGGTTCCCCATTCAAGCTTATGTTGACGCCCCATATACTTGGCACATATACTCATACTTACAATATTCTTTTGCAACTGCATCACTAAAATTACCGCTTGCAACTAGCACATCTTTGTTTAAAAAAATCAAACAAAATACCACTTTTTTTTGTCCAATAAAAACACTACTGGGATTATAAAAAGACAGACTAATTAGAAAAACACACACAATAGGAATACTGTGCATCATATGTGGGCTTCTGATGGTAAACCACCGTCGCAAAGCACTGAAAGGTTCCCCATTCATGCTTATGTCGACGCCCCATATACTTGGTGTGAAACCCCACCTAAAACCAACCCTAGAGTAAGGGAGTCGGGAATGCATATCATATTATTTTGCATGAATATATGTGTTTTTGAATGATTTTATATGCTTTAGAATCGTGGATTATAGGTTTAAATGCTTAGTTATACTTATCGAGTATGAGGGGTAAAATGGTAATTTTGCGTGAGGTCAGAATAGGAAGATAGCTTGAGGAGTAGATAAGAAAAATATGTGGGTGAGAAAATAAAAACAAGAGTTGTTGTGGTTTAGTGGTTAGAGCTTTGGAATTAATCTCTAAGGTCATGAATTCAAATCCCATCATTTAAGCTTTTATCATGATTATCTTAATTAAGTTTGAATTTTTATTTTCTTGCATTCCATGAAAATAGGAATGATGGTCTTAAGGGAGACATGAAGAGAATGTCCTAATCTTATCCTCATGTCCTAAAAGAATTCTAGAAGAATTCTTGTCCAACTGATTACCTCTAGCTTTGTCCTAGCAATTTCATAATTCAAATAAGCTAAAATCCATTAAATATTTTTCTTTGAATTCCAAAAAAATTCTGTGATGATTTCTTCCCCTTGAATTTCAAAAATCAGCTTTGGGGAAGGGAGGTTGACCGAAAATTAGGAGGAGAAATAGGAAGGTTCCAAGAGAAAATCAATCACCATGGAAAGACCTTCAAATCCATCTTCAAAGTGTTCATGTTTTAGTGGTAGGGAAATCTGGAAATTTTCCAGATTTGTTGCAGCCCTTTCCTTCGAAAATTCAGGCCATAAATCCATTCATTTTCTGCCAAGAAAATGATCATTTCAAGTGGCTTGAAAGCCGGAAAAATTGTGCAATTTTTGGACTGCACAAAACAGCACCAAACCAGAAATTTTTTTGGGCAATTCGCAGCTTTTCCTCAAGGAAATGAAGCCGTTTTTAGTTCATCTTCAAGCCAGCAAACTTCTCTGCATTTGTCCAGAAATGAGGCTGAAAAACCACCATTGGAAGACCCTCAAATAACCCTGAAGAACCACTAAAAAACTGAGCCAAGAGGGTGCGAAAATCCTGCACCAAAAATCTGCAATTTCGGAAAAGCCATGAACACTTGAACAGAATTTTTTTCCAGCCATGTTCCTTTCTAACCTAGGACTGAAAGCCACCTTCAATCTCTGTAGAATTGAGCGTTATTCAGCCATATACTAAACACCATTAAACCCACACTTACCTTGAAGCTTAAGGACTCCATAGCTGCTCCACAAAACACTCCTAAGATCACTCCATTCAAACACCATTTGAACTTCAAAAAAAATCCAGCATTTCACTCCCATAAATCACTCTTGCATTAAGCTGAAACAACCAGAATTTTCTCTGCCTTTATGGACTGAATTTCGGCCAGCTTGAGCAACTTTTAGCCTTCAATCATTTCAGCAAAACAGTCTTGTTCTAGCCGACACCATTAAAGACCATAGAGACCACTCTTGATCAAACACCATTGCTAACCACCTACCTTAAACATCTCCACTATTTTTCTCCATTTAAAATTCAAATAAAATCTGATCACCCTTACTCTTCCTTGCTGAAAACCGAAACCCTCAATCATACTCTACCATTCGGCCAGCCCTCTACCAAATTCCAGCAGCACTTCTTCTAATTTCTCTCCATTTTCACCTACAAACACCAAGAACACACACTAAACTTCTTTAAGCCTAAACCAACTCCAAACCCCTCCAATCACTCTCAAAAACTCCAGACCATCTCTACTTAATCCCTAGACTTCATTTTTGCCATTTATAACACGAAATCTCGCAATCAAGAATTTTCAATCGGATCAAAAATCAGCTTTTGACCTCAAGAACATCAACAAGGTGAGTCATGAACAACCTTCTTGTTCATCTTCTTCCATTCGAATATATCATTCTAACTTCTCTCTCTCTCTCTTCTAACCAAAATGGTTGAACCACCATTAACCATGGATGTTGTTTCGTTGGACCATTCAAGTCATTCCATTGCGCGTGGACCTTCTTTTATCTTCGTCGAAGGACTCGACAATCAAGTATTCATCCCTAAATTTCTCTTATTAAATTCTGAAATTATGTCTCCTAGTTGATGATAGAGAAATGGATTATGATTGGGAGATTGAGTATATGCATGTGGATTAGGGGAATGAAGTTATGGCATGATGATGGTTGTATTTGACTAGGATATATGTGTTTTCCCTTTTGAACCAATATATGTTCTTCATGCTTAATGAACTTTATGGATGTTGGAAGCATGATTAGATATTATGACACCAAAGGTGATTAGGCTTTTATGATCTTATTTTCCATGGAAACCATGATCGTTGATTATGCTTAGTAGGATTTTGGCCATGTGATAGTATGAGATAGTGCAAGTGTTTGTTCATGAATAGAATAATTTCTTGTTTGATGATGGAGAATGAGATCATGAATTTTTGCTAGCAATAGGAAGACCATGATGTGAGATTATTTTCTTGTCAATTCTAGGTTATATTCATCAACAAATTTTATTACATAAGTTAAAAAAATTACTACTATATTTTTTCTTCAAAAATTCGAAACACTAGGAGATTTGGATTAGAATATTAAATCAAACTATTAATATTTTTTTTACTAAACGAAAATTTGAAATAATTTATTAATAAATTTTAATTATTATTAATTATTTATTATCTCTTCGAAATTAATTAAAAATTATTATATATTTAATTTATTATTTATTTATTTATAATAAAGCTACTTTTAAATTTCTTAATATTAAATAGTATTAGGACTTAATAATATTTAAAATTCAAACCTTGGTTTATTTAGTAATAATAACACTCAAGAATTATTATTTGAATCTATAATTTATTAACAATTATTTTAGAACCCCTAGTTATTTCTATCTATCAAACTAGACTTATTTTATAAAATTCTTCAGCATCTAGCCTTAAAGCTTAGGACATTAAAATCATGGTTAGTCATGGATGTATCTAGTTGAGCTAAGAATTATTTACGTAAGGCGGGTATAGCTTGAATATGACCTTATGTTTTGTTTTTACCCCAGGCAGGGGTTAGGTCAGCCTTGGAAGATTTTTTAGTAGAGCAAGCAAAGAAGCAGGTAAGCTCCTGCATGGAGTTTTGTGAAGACCAAAGATTAATGTGGCAAGCAAATGCAATGTATATGGACATTTATTTGTAAAGGCAATTAAGGACTGTTTTCTTTTTCTTTTATTTCAGTCAAGCAAATCATTTGGAAATTGAACAAGCAGTCTTACACAAATCTAAACTTTTTTCCTAAAATCCAACTTGACTAGACTTTTGGAAACCCTTACTTACTATTTCCAAATAAAGCAAAGTTTGATCAATTTCTCCCAAGTGGAACAATCAATGTTGAGTACTCAATAAGGGTAGGCAACCGGGACTAGTCTTTGAAGGGTTAGGGTAAGTCTTTCAGTAGGTGGCCACCTCTGAGGGGTGAGACCTTCCAGGATAGGACGTCAGTCCGGTAGGTCATGCCGGTCCGAGCTAGCAAGTTTCAGTCATGTGGACTGTATATTTTCGGAGTGGACAACCGGTAAGTTTGGGTGTAGGGATGGAGGAGTATCTCACCCGGTAGGCCGTACACCTACCTTTTGTCAGCATTGCACAAAGTGTGGCATTCTGACTGTTATTGGTCATGGGGCCCAACGTGTGGTAACCCATGACTACCCATTTGAGTGGTTGTATTTATTGTGCACATGTATAGTTTGAAAAAGCGAAACACCACTCTTTATTTTCAACACTTATTTATTGCTTGCCAGCACTTTTCCTTATGAAACTTTTACAATTTGCACACATGAATTATTTTACCTGAAACACATAAATCACACACGGGCTTACTGAGATTTTTATCTCACCACCTTTTATGCCATATTTTCAGGAAGATCCTGCTGTGGAGATCGTTAGCTAGAATGTTGCCTTGCTTGAAAACTCTTGTTATTTACTTTAAGTATTGTTTGAGAGATTGTTGCAAATAATTTATTTTGGATTTGTGCCAGTATTTATCTTTTGGGTTGTAATAAATTTAATTTCAAAGTCTTTTGTTTTATTCTATTTTCATGTAACCTAGTTATAAAGACCCCTTGTCCTTTGGACGGGGCGACATCCTCAGCCCTGATGGGCCTAGGTAGTGGGGTGTTACACTTGGCACATATACTCATACTTACACAATCTTTTGCAACTGCATCACTACAATTACCGCGTACAACTAGCAGATCTTTGTTTAAAAAAATCCAACAAAATACCTCTTTTTTTGTCCGATAAAAACACTACTGGGATTATAAAAGGACAGACTAATTAAAAAAACACAAACAACAGAAATACTGTGCATCATGCGTGGGCTTCTGATGGTAAACCACCATCGTAAAGCACTGAAAGATTCCCCAATCATGCTTATGTAGACGCCCCATATACTTGGCACATATACTCATACTTACAACAAACTTTTGCAAATGCATCACTTTAATTACCGCGTACAACTAGCACATCTTTGTTTAAAAAAATCAAACAAAATACCTCTTTTTTTCTCCAATAAAAACATTACTGAGATTTAAAAGGACAGAATAATTTAAAAAACACACACAACAGGAATACTATGCTTCATACGTGTGCTTCTAATGGTAAACCACCGTCGCAAAGCACCGAAAGGTTCCCCAATCAAGCTTATGTTGACGGCCTATGTATTTAGCACATATACTCATACTTACAACATTCCTTTGTAACTACAACACTAAAATTACCGCGTACAACTAGCACATCTTTGTTTAAAAAAATTAAACAAAATACCTCTTTTTTTGTCCAATAAAAACACTATTGGGATTATAAAAGGACAGACTAATTAAAAAAACAAACACAACAGGAATATTGTGCATCATACTTGGGTTTCTGATAGTAAACCACTGTCGCAAAGCACTGAAAGGTTCCCCAATCATGCTTATGATGACGCCCCAGATACTTGGCAGTTGGCACATATACTCATACATACAACATACTTTTGCAACTGCATCACTAAAATTACCGCGTACAACTCGCACATCTTTGTTTAAAAAAATGAAACAAAATACCTCTTTTTTTGTCAAATAAAAACATTACTGAAATTTACAAGGACAGAATAATTAGAAAAACACACACAACAGGAATACTCTGCTTCATACGTGGGCTTCTGATGGTAAACCACCGTTACAAAGCACTGAAAGGTTCCACATTCATGCTTATATTGACGCCCCATATACTTGGCACATATACTCATACTTACAACATTCTTTTGCAACTGCATTACTAAAATTACCGCATACAACTAGCACATCTTTGTTTAAAAAAATCAAACAAAATACCTCTTTTTTTGTCCAATAAAAATAATACTGGGATTATAAAAGGACATACTAATTAGAAAAACTCACACAACAGGAATACTGTGCATCATACGTGGGCTTCTGATGGTTAATCACCGCCGCATAGCACCGAAAGGTTCCCAAATCATGTTGATGTTGATGCCCTATACACTTGGCACATATACTCATACTTACAACATTCTTTTGCAACTGCATCACTACAATTAACGCATAAAACTAACACATCATTCTTTAAAAAAATCAAACAAAATACCTCTTTTTTCGTCCAATAAAAACACTAATGCGATTATAAAAGGACAGACAAATTATAAAAACACACGTACCAGGAATACTGTGCATCATACGTGGGCATCTGAAGGTAAACCACCGCCGCAAAGCACAGAAAGGTTCCCCAATCATGTTTATGTTGACGCCCTATATACTTGGCACATATACTCATACTTACAACAAACTTTTGCAACTGCATCACTAAAATTACGGCGTACAACTAGCACATCTTTGTTTAAAAAAATCAAACAAAATACCTCTTTTTTTGTCCAATAAAAACACTACTGCGTTTGTAAAAGGACGGACAAATTAGAAAAACACACGTTACAGTAATACTATGCATTATACGTGGGCTTCTGATGGTAAACTACCGTCGCAAAGCACCGAAAGGTTCCCCAATCATGTTTATCTTGACGCCCCATATACTTGGCACATATACTCATACTTACAACAAACTTTTGCTACTGCATAACTAAAATTACCGCGTACAACTAGCACATCTTTGTTTAAAAAAATCAAACAAAATACCTCTTTTTGTGTCCAATAAAAACACACCTGGGATTATAAAGGACAGACTATTTTGAAAAAACACACACAACAGGAATATTGTGCATCATAAGTGGGCTTCTGATGTTAAACCACTGTCGCAAAGCGCCGAAAGGTTCCCCAATCATGTTTATGTTGACACCCTACATACTTGGCATATATACTCATACTCACAACATGCTTTTGCAACTTCGTCACCACAATTACCGCGTACAACTAGCACATCATTGTTTAAAAAAATCAAACAAAATAAATCTTTTTTTGTCCAATAAAAACACAACAGTGATTATAAAAGGACAGACTAATTAGAAAAACATACACAACAGGAATACTGGGCATCATACGAGGCCATCTGATGGTAAACCACCGTCGCAAAGCAATGAAAGGTTCCCAATTCATGCTTATGTTAACACCCCATATACTTGGCACACATATACTCATACTTACAACATTCTTTTGCAACTGCATCACTAAAATTATCGGGTACAACTACCACATCTTTGTTTAAAAAAATCAAACAAAATACCACATTTTTTGTCCAATAAAAATAATACTGAGATTATAAAAGGACAGACTAAATAGAAAAACACACACAACAGGAATAATGTGCATCATACGTGGGCATCTGATGGAAAACCAACGTCGCAAAGCACCTAAAGGTTCCCCAATCATGCTTATGTTGATGCCCTATATAGTTGCCAGTTGGCACATGTACTCATACTTACAACATTCTTTTGCAACTGCATCACTAAAATTACCGCGTACAACTAGCACATCTTCGTTTAAAATAATCAAACGGAATACTTCTTTTTTTGTATAATAAAAACACTACTGGGTTTATAAAAGGACAGACTAATTAGAAAAACACACACAACAGGAATAATGTGCATCATACGTGGGATTCTGATGGTAAACCACCGTCGCAAAGCACTGAAAGGTTCCCCATTCATGCTTATGTCGACGCCCCCATATACTTAGCCCATATATTCATTCTTACAACATTCTTTTGCAATTGCATCACTAAAATTACGGGGTACAACTACCACATCTTCGTTTAAAAAAATCAAACAAAATACAACATTTTTATTCTAATAAAAACACTACTATAATTATAAAAGGACAGACAAATTAGAGAAACACACACAATAGGAATACTGTGCATCATACGTGGGTTTCTGATGGTAAACCACTATCGCAATGCTCCGAAAGGTTCCCCAATCATGATTATGTTGACGCGCTATATCCTTGGCACATATACTCATACTTACAACATTCTTTCGCAACTACATCACTAAAATTATCGCGTACAACTAGCTCATCTTTGTTTAAAAAAATCAAACAAAATACCTCTTTTTTTGTCCAATAAAAATACTATTGGGATTATAAAAGGACAGACGAGTTAAAAAAACACACACAACAGGAATACTGTGCATCATACGTGGGTTTCTGATGGTAAACCACCGTCGCAAAGCACCGAAAGGTTCCCCAATCATGCTTATGATGACGCCCCAGATACTTGGCAGTTGGCACATATACTCATACTTACAACATTCTTTTGCAACGACATTACTAAAATTACCGCGTACAACTAGCACATCTTTGTTTAAAAAAACCAAACAAAATACCACTTTTTTTGTCCAATAAATACATTACTGAGATTATAAAAGGACAGACTAATTAGAAAAACACACATAACAGGAATACTGTGCATCATACGTGGGCTTCTGATGGTAAACCACCGTCGCAAAGCACAGAAAGGTTTTCCATTCATGCTTCTGTCGATGCCCCATATACATGGCACATATACTCATACTTACAACATTCTTTCGCAACTACATCACTAAAATTACCGCATACAACAAGCTCATATTTGTTTAAAAAAATTAAACAAAATACCTCTTATTTTGTCCAATAAAAATACTATTGGGATTATAAAAGGACAGACTAATTAAAAAAACAAACACAACAGGAATACTGTGCATCATACGTGGGTTTCTGTTGGTAAACCACTGTCGCAAAGCACCGAAAGGTTCCCAATCATGCTTATGATGACGCCCCAGATACTTGGCAGTTGGCACATATACTCATACTTACAACATACTTTTGCAACTGCCTCACTAAAATTACCGCGTACAACTCGCACATCTTTGTTTAAAAAAATCAAACAAAATACTCCTTTTTTTGTCTAATAAAAACACTACTGTATTATAAAAGGACAAACTAATTTGAAAAACACACACAACATGAATACTTTCCAGCATACGTGGACTTCAGATGGTAAACCACCGTCGCAAAGCACCGAAAGGTTCCCCAATCATGCTTATGTTGACGCCCCATACACTTGGCACATATACTCATACTTACAACATTCTTTTGCAACTATATCACTAAAATTACCGTGTACAACTAGCTCATATTTGTTTTAAAAAATCAAACAAGATACCTCTTTTTTTCTCCAATAAAAACACTACTGGGATTATAAAAGGACAGACAAATTAGAAACACTCACAACAGAAATACTGTGCATCATACGTGGGCTTCTGATGGTAAACCACCATCGCAAAGCAACGAAAGGTTCCCCAATCATGCTTTTGTTGACGCCCCATATACTTGGCACATATAGTCATACTTACAACAGACTTTTGCTAATCCATCACTAAAATTATCGCGTACAACTAGCACATCTTTGTTTAATAAAATCAACTAAAATACTTCTTTTTTTGTCTAATGAAAACACTACTGCGATTATAAAAGGACAGAGTAATTAGAAAAACACACACAACAAGAATATTGACCATCATACGTGGGCTTCAGATGGTAAACCACCGTCGCAAAGCAGCGAAAGGTTCCCCAATCATGCTATGTTGACGGCCTTTGTACTTGGAACTTATACTCATACTTACAACATTCTTTTGCAACTATATCACTAAAATTACTGCTTACAACTCGCTCATATTTGTTTAAAAAAATCAAACAAAATACCTCTTTTTTTGTCCAATAAAAACACTACTGGGATTATAAAAGGACAGACTAATTAGAAAAACACACACAACAGGAATACTGTGCATCATACGTGGGCTTCTGATGGTAAACCACCATCGCAAAGCAACGAAAGGTTCCCCAATCATGCTTATGTTGACGGCCTATGTACTTCGCACATATACTCATACTTACAACATTCTTTTGCAACTATGTCAATACAATTACCGCGTACAACTAGCAAATCTTTGTTTAAAAAAATTAAACAAAATACCAATTTTTTTTGTCTAATAAAAACACTACTGCGATTATAAAAGGACAGACTAATTAGTTAAATACACACAACAGGAATACTGTGCGTCATACGTGGGCGTCTGATGGTAAGCCATCATCGCAAAGTACCGAATAGTTCCCCAATCATTCTTACGTTGACGCCCCATACACTTGGCACATATACTCACACTTACAACATTCTTTTGCAACTGCATCACAAAAATTACCGCATACAACTAGCACATCATTCTTTAAAAAAATCAAACAAAATACCTCTTTTTTTGTCCAATAAAAACACTACTGCGATTATAAAAGGACAAAATTTTTAGAAAAACAATCGCAACAGAAGTATTGTGCATCATACGTGAGCTTCTGAGGGTAAACCACCGTCGCAAAGTACCGAAAGGTTCCCCAATCATGTTTTTGTTGACGCCCCATATACTTGGCACATATACTCATACTTACAATAAACTTTTGCTACTGCATCACAAAAATTACCGCATACAACTAGCCCATCTTTGTTTTAAAAAAATCAAACAAAATACCTCTTTTTTTGTGCAATAAAAACACTACTAAGATTATAAAAGGACAGATAAATTAGAAAAACACACACAATAGGAATACTGTGCATCATACGTGGGTTTCTGATGGTAAACCATATAAGAAGCTCGACATTTTGAAGCTACAACAAGCTGGAAAATTTCATCTCATTCCATGAAGGAAGATGAACTAGTCTAGAATGAAATTTCAGCAAGCTCACTAGAGGGATTTTTTCCTCTTGGAATTTCCTACTACTCTTCCATATTTTCATACTATAAGAAGTCTTTTACCAAGACACTTTGGTCCTAAAATACCTCAGCACTTTACTGAATTTTTTGGAAAGAAAAAGGCTAGAACATCTTGGTCAAACTCAGGAGTTGAAAATTGAGGAAAATCAAAGATCAAGGAAAATTGAATTTCCCTTTAAGAATTTTGAGTAGAGTAAAGGAGTGGAATGAGATTACTCCTATCATGTCTCTCCTAGGACATCATCACTCCATGCACTAGGCCCATAGGGCCGAAACCAATTCCCCCCAAGCAAAAATAAAATGTAATCTAGCTAAAGCTTCTATGATGGAATTTGAACCCAAGACCTCAAGAATTAATTCTAAGGTTCTAACCACTAAACCACAACAACTCTTGTTGCTATTTCCACTAGAAAAATTATTTTCTATTCCATCCACAATCTATCTCTCTATTTTCACCACGGGCAAAAATTACCATTTTGCCCCTCTCACATAATACTCACCAACAAGACTTCAAGACAATAAAAATCAAATTCAAAGCGCATAGAAATCAAATGAAAATATATTTAATTATGAAATAAAGTATGATATGCATCCCAACCCCCTTACTCTAAGGTTGGTTTTGACCGGGGTTTCACACTTAGCACATATACTCATACTTACAACATTCTTTTGCAACTGCATTACTAAAATTACCGCGTACAACTAGCACATCTTTGTCTAAAAAAATTAAAAACAAAATACCTCTTTTTTTGTTCAATAAAAACACTCTTGGGATTATAAAAGGACAGACTAATTAGAAAAACACACACAATAGGAATATTGTGCATCATACGTGGGCTTCTGATGATAAACCATCGTCGCAAAGCGCCGAAAGGTTCCCCAATCATGTTTACGTTGATGCCCCATATACTTGGCACATATACTCATACTTGCAACATTCTTTTGCAACTGCATCACCAAAATTACCGCGTACAACTAGCACATCTTTGTTTAAAAAAATCAAATAAAATACCTCTTTTTTTGTCCAATAAAAACACTATTGGGATTATAAAAGGACAGACTAATTAGAAAAACACACACAACAGGAATATTGTGCATCATACGTGGGCTTCTGATGGTAAACCACCGTCGCAAAGTGCCGAAAGGTTCCCAATCATGTTTATGTTGAAGCCCTATATACTTGGCACATATACTCATACTTACAACATTCTTTTGCAACTGCATCACTAAAATTACCGCGTACAACTAGCACATCTTTGTTTAAAAAAATCAAACAAAATACCTCTTTTTTTTGTCCAATAAAAACACTACTAGGATTATAAAAGGACAGACTAATTAGAAAAACACACACTACAGGAATATTGTGCATTATACGTAGTCTTCTGATGGTAAACCACTGTGGCAAATCACCGAAAGGTTCCCCAATCATGCTTATGTTGACGCCCTATATACTTGGCACATATGTATACTCATACTTACAACATTTTTTTGCAACTGCATCACTACAATTACCGCGTACAACTAGCACATCTTTGTTTAAAAAATTAAACAAAATACCTCTTTTTTTGTCCAATAAAAACACTACTGCGATTATAAAAGGACAGACAAAATAGAAAAACACACACAACAGGAATACTGTGCATCATACGTGGGCATCTGATGGTAAACCACCGTCGCAAAGCACCGAAAGGTTCCCCAATCATGCTTATGTTGACTCCCCATACACTTGGCACATATACTCACACTTACAATATTCTTTTGCAACTACATCACTAAAATTACCGCATACAACTAGCACATCATTCTTTTAAAAAATCAAATAAAATACCACTTTTTTTGTCCAATAAAAACACTACTGCGATTATTAAAGGACAGACTAATTAGAAAAACACACGCAGCAGGAATACTGTGCATTATACGTGGGCTTCTGATGGTAAACCACCGTCGCAAAGCGCCAAAAGGTTCCCCAATCATGTTTATGTTGATGCCCCATATATTTGGCACATTTACTCATACTTACAACAAACTTTTGCTACTGCATCACTAAAATTACCGCGTACAACTTGTGTGAAACCCTATCGAAAACCAACCTTAGAATAAAGGGGTTGGGATGCATATAATATTTTATTGCATATTTAAATATATTTTTATATGATTTTATGTGCATTGAATTTGTGTTTTATAGTCTAGAGGGCTTGATTATGATTATTGAGTGAGAAAGACAAAATGGTAATTTTTGCCTGATGTGAAAAATATGGAGATAGCTTAGGAAATAAATAGGAAAAGAATTTTAGAGAGGAAATAAGAATAAAAGTTGTTGTGGTTTAGTGGTTAGAGCTTTAGAATTGATTCTTGAGGTCTTGGGTTCAAATTCCATTATTAGAGCTATAGCATGATTAAATTTTATTTTTGCTTGGGAAGTATCATTTTCGGCCTTAGTGGTGTTTGCAGTAGGGTAGAGATGTTGTCCTATAAGAGACATGATAGGAGTCTTCAAATCCTACTCTTTTACTCTACTCGAAATTTCTAAGGGGAATTCATTCCCTCTTGAACCCTAATCCTTCCTATTTCTCAATTCATTAGTTTGTTCAATTTGTTCAAACCAATTTTATTCTAGAAAAATTCCAGCAATGTGTTGTGTCTTTGAAGATTTAAAATGTCTTACTAAAATACATCATATGGATCGAAACAATGGATGAGGGGGAAAGATTTCAAGTGAATTAAATTCCTTAGTGAACTTCCTAAAAATTCACTCTAGCTAGGTTCATTTCCCTTTGTACATAGAACTGAAATTTTTCCAGCTTTGTGTGCCTTCAAGGTGTTGAAATTCTTGACCATTATTCCCTCCCAAATGCTGCCAGAAAATGGCCCTTTTGATCAGCTTAGAATCTGGATTTTTATGGCTATTTTCGGACTGCACAAAGATGGTACAAAACAAAAAAAAAATCCTGTACAAATCGTAGCTTTGGAGGTCCAAAACCAAACTGTTTTTTTTCCAGTTTTTGTACAGCACCCTAGCCATGTTTTTCCTCCATCAAGTAGGCTAGAAACCAGCCTTGAAATCCCCAGAAACTCCCCTTCAAACTCTCTGCAAATTCGCTGGAAGTGGCAGCCAAAAATCTGCCCAGAAATTTCTGTTCAGCGAAATTCTGGGCAGTCAAATGTCCAGCTTTGTTTCCTATTTTTCTTCCAGCTGAAAGACCAGCCTTAATCTGTCAAAACCTCCCTTAAACCACCATTAACAAAGCTCCATTGTTTCCCACAAGCTTCTGGACGAAATGTAACACCCCGCTACCTAGGCCCGCCAGGGCCGGGGATGTCGCCCCGTCCAAAGGACAAGGGGTCTTTATAACTTGGTCACACAATTAAAATAGCGAAATGAAAGTAATAATTTAACTTAAAATTTATTACAACCCAAGAATAAATCCACGAATAAAACCATGAATTCCCAAAAGAAAAACGAATCCATAAATAAAATCATCCACTCTCAACTTTCCAAAGTAATACATAAAAATAAAAGACAACATTCTCTTCCAAGGAAGATAACACTAGATACTCATCCCCACAGCAGGATCGGCCTGAAATCATGGTAAAAAGGTGATGAGACAGAAATCTCAGTAAGTCCGTGTGTGCTTTGGGTGTTCAGTGAAAACAGTTCGTGGATGCAAAGTGCGAAATCTTTATAAGAGAAATATTGACAAACAATAAACATTAGTCAAAAGCAAGAGTGGTGTTTTCCTCTTTTTGTAACCATACCAGTGCACAATAAAATCAATCACTCATAAACGTGGTCATGGGTTACCACACGTTGGGCCCCATAACCATACAATGGTCAGAATGCCACACTCTGTGCAGACTGATAAAAGAAATACTGGTAAACAATGAATGATGTTCAAAAACAAGAGTGGCGTTTTGGCTTATCTAGCCGTACATAATTTATAAGATCAACCACTCGAAAGAAAGGATTATGGGTTACCACACGTTAGGCCCCATAACCGGTCAGAATGCCTAACACTTTGTGCAGACTGACAAAAGGTAGGTGATCGGCCTACCGAGCAAGATACTCCTCCTTCTCTATACCCAAACAACAATCGGGTGTCCATTTCGACAAAACACAGTCACTTGGCTGAAATAAAACAAACTGCTAGCTCGGACCGGCCTGACTAAGTAGTACTGACGTTTCTCTAAGTTGAGCTTATCTTCTGGAGGTGGCCTCCTACTAGAAGACTCACCCTTGCTCTTCAAAACTAGTACTACTAGCCTACCCCTGTTGAGTACTCAACGTAACTTATCCCACTTGGGGAAAAATGAACAAAACATAGTTCCACTTGAAAATGGCAATTAAGGATTTCCAAAGTTTGGGGCAAAACTGGTTTTAGAAAGAATTTTAGGTTTTAAGTAGAACCGCCTCTTAATTTACAAATAATTTATTTGTCTGAAATGAGAATGGAAATAATCCTCAATTGCATTTATAGAAATGAGTGATCATGCACTCTACATTTGGCTTGCCATAAAAAAAATCATTTTTCATCAAATAGGTTTTATGCAGGAGCTTATCTGATCCTTGCCCACAACAAAGGTCTCCAACAGCTGACCTAACCCCGCATAGGGTAAATACAAACCACAATTAAACTCAAGCCAAAGACTCACTTTCTCAAATAAAACTAACTCAACTTACTACAATCATATCCCTAGTGTCCCAAGCTTTAAGGCTCGATAATAAATAAAAGGGTTTATAAAATAATTCTAGTTTGATATTAAAATAACTAGAGTTTGGGAAATAGATACAATAAGTTGAAGGTTTAAACCTTGCTAAAATAATTTAGAGTTTATCTGATGAAAAATCCTAGGTGGTACTAGGTAAAATAATAATTTATTAATAATTAATTGCTAGAAAATAATTGATAGTTAAAATTAGTTGAAAATAAATTTTAATGAGTGTTGCTTGAAAAATAATAAATAAATTTTAATAGGTTTGATTAAAAGATAATAATTAAATTTTTAGTAATAAATATTTTATTAATTATAATTATTTCCATAAAAGGCTTTAATTGATTTTATCATTTTAAATAATATATATATTTATTTATTTATTTTTCTAGCAAAAACTATTATTTATTTGACTAAAATGTCACTATTTTATATAAAAGACCAAATCCACATTTTCCTATGGTTTTCAAAAGTTTACTAGAAAAATCATATTATTAAATATTTTATTAATGAAATAAAATTTAGCTTAGGGACAACTAGATCATGATCATATTTCTATGGCTAACCACAAACATGAACATATACAACCCTTCAATTCATCAAACCATCCAAATCATGCATACAAGCATAGATCTCAATTTATCAAAATATGATCTAACCCTTACTAGCATAAATATGATCATGGCTTCAATAATCCAACATGAATATAAATCCTATTCACCAAAAGTGACATAATCTCTAGCATACTTCATCACAAATACTACCTATGACGTGCATCAACCTCAAATCATCATATAATCATCCAAGACAATCCTTCCATGCATAAATCCCATCTCCTTCACAATCATACATATATTCATACTTCAATCTCAACAATATATATATATATATATATATATATATTCATCCCCTCGCCCTCCACCTTCTAACAACATCATCGTAGAGACATGAATCTAGGGTTTAAAAGAAAGGTTGAAGGGACTTACTTGGTTGATGAATGCTTTGAAGGAGTTTAGAGTAGATCTCAACTCCTAGATGTCTAACTTTGTCCATGGGAGATGGCGAAAGCATGTTCATGGGAGAAAAAGTCATTCGGCCAAGAGAGGGGAATTTTCAGCCATGAGAGAGAGAGAGAGAGAGAAAGAGAAGAAGAAATCATTAGTATGTTTATTCGCATAGGTTCTCATTAGAGATCAATGTTAGAGAAGATGAAGTTGCTAGAATAAGTTTACCTTGATGGTGTTCTTGACCTTAACAGAAATTTCTGATTTTGATCCGAAGTAGCAAGATGTTTGGAGGAGTTTGATGTTAATAATGGTGTTGATGGATTCACAGCAATGTGTAGATCAAATCTGGAAGTTTTTGAGTGGATTTGAGATGGTTTGGAGGGGTATTAGGTGTAGAGAAGAAGTAGGTGTTCTTGGTGTAGTGAGTGTGTGTGTGTGTGTTCTTGAGGTTGCTGAAAATTGCGAGAGAAAGAGAGAAAAAGGATTTGCAGCTGCCGAATTTTCTGTGAGAGAGGGGCTGGCCGATTTTCAATAGGGTTTAGGGAGTTGTTTCTGTGATTTGGAAGGGAAAAGGAAAGGTTAGTTGTTACAATCTTGGTAGAATATTTTTAGGAAGTGAATTTGGAAAGTAAATATCCTAAGAATATCTTGATTGCTTGGATAGCTTTGAAGTCTATCATGGCTGATTGTTTGAGCAGAATTTCGTGGGATTAATGCTGGCTTATGGAGGCTTATGGTGGCCGAAAGTAGGGTGTACAATGATGAAGAAGAAGTCTGGTCCATTGAGCAAAATATTATGGAAGGTTGCTAAATAAGATGGCTGAAATTTTGGAAATTAATCAAGCTAAATTGCAGGGATTTGTTTGAGAGATTTTTTGGACAACCATTAATGGAATTTCATGCAGAAGTTCAAGGGAATCAATGGAGCTCTGTTGATGGAGGTTTAAGGAGGGTTTTGACAGATTAAGGTTGGTGTTTTGGCTGGAAGAGAGATAGGAAACAAGCTGGACAAAAATCTGCACAGAATTTTCGTTGCACAGTGAATTTTCTGGCAGATTTTCGTCTGCCACTTCCAACCATTTTGCAGCGAGCTGGAAGGGGGGTTTTAGGGGTATTCAAGGCTGGTTTCCAGCGTTATTTATGGAGGAAAAACATGGCTAAGGTTCTGTACAAAATCTGGGAGAAAACAGCTTGGTTTGGAGCTCTCAAAGTTGATTTTCGTACAAGAATTTTTCTTGTTTTGCTCCAGCTTGAGCAGTCCGAAATTGGACAAAAACTTTCAGGTTTCAAACTGATCCTAAAGACCATTTTTTTGGTAGCATTTGGGAGTTAATGTTAGCTAGAAATTTCGCCCTTTTGAAGGTACAACAAGTTGGAAAATTCCAGCTCATTCCATGAAGAAAGATGAACTAAGCTAGAGGAAAAATTCAGCAAGCTTACTAGAGGGATTTTTCCTCTTGGAATTCCTCACAACTCTTCCATATTTTTCAGACCATAAGAAGTCTTTCACCAAGACATTTTGATCCTAAGAGGTCTCAGCACTCTACTGAATTTTCTGGAAAGAAAAAGGCTAGAACATCTTGATCAAACTAATGAGTTGAAACTAAGGAAAACTAAAGATCAAGGGAACAAGAATTCCTGTTGGGAATTTCGAGTAGGCTAATGAGTGGAATGAGAATACTCCTAACATGTCTCTCCTAGGACATAATCACCACATTGATATAGGCCCTTAAGGCCGAAACCATTCCTTCCCAAGCAAAAATAAAATTTAATCAAGTTAAAGCTTCTATGATGGACTTTGAACCTAAGACCTCAAGAATTAATTCCAAAGCTCCAACCACTAAACCACAACAACTCTTATTGTTATTTCTACTAGAAAAATTATTTTCTATTCAATCCACAGGCTATCTCCCTATTTTCACCCCGGGCAAAAATTACCATTTTACCCCCCTCACACAATACTCACCAACAAGACTTCAAGACAATAAAACTCGAATCCAGAACATATAAAAATTCCTATGAGAATATATTTAACCATGAAATAAAATATGATATGCATCCCAACCCCCTTACTCTAAGGTTGGTTTCGCCTAGGGTTTCACACGAAAGGAAGCAATGGCTGTCTGAAAATCTCTCCAACAAATCCCTGCAATTTAGCTTGATTACTTTCCAAAATTCCAGCCATCTTATTTAGCAACCTTCCATGATATCTTGCTCAATTGACCAGACTTCTTCTTCTTCATTATACACCTTAATTTCGGCCACCATAAGCCCCCATGAACCAGCTTTAATCCCACATAAATTCTGCTCAAGCAGCCAACCATGGCAGACTTCCAAAGCTGTCCAACAATCAAGATATTCTTAGAATATTTAGTTTCCAAATTCACTTCCTAAAAATATCCTTCAAAGATTGTAACAACTAACCTTTCCTTTTCCCTCCCAAATCAGAGAATCAACCTCCCAAACCCTACAAAAACTCGTCCAGCTCTACCTCTCACAAAAATTCAGCAGCTGCACATTACCATCTCTCGATTTTCTTCAACCTCCAAGAACACACACACTACACCAAGAACACCTACCTCTTTCCAACACCTAATACCCCTCCAAACCATCTCAAACCCTCTCTAAAACTTCCAAATTTGACCTACTCACTGCCGTGAGTCCATCAACACCATTCTTAACATCAAACTCCATGAATCATCTTGCTACTTCGGATCAAAACCAGAAATTTCTGTTCAGGTCAAGAACACCTTCAAGGTAAATTTATTCTAACAACTTCATCTCCTCCAATCGTGATCTCTAGTGAGAGCCTATGTGAATAAACATGCTAATAGTCTCTCTCTCTCTCTCTCTCTCTCTCTCTCTCTCTCTCCCTCTCTTGGCCGGATGACTTTTTCTCCCATGAACATGCTTTCGCCATCTCCCATGGACAAAGTTAGACATCTAGGAGTTGAGATCTACTCTAAACTCCTTCAAGGCATTCATCAACCAAGTAAGTACCTTCAATTTTCTTTTTTAAACTCTAGATTTATGTCTCTAGGATGATGATGATAGTAGGTGGATGGCGATAGGATTTAAATATATATATATATATATATTGTTGAGATTGAAGCATGAATGAATGTATGAATATGAAGGAGATGGGATTTATGCATGGATAGATTATCTTGGTCGATTGTATGATGATTTGAGATTTAATGCATGTCTCCATATCATAGGTAGTATTTGTGATGAAGTATGTTAGAGATTATGTTACCTTTTGTGAATAGGATTTATATTCATGTTGGATTGTTGAAGCCATGGACATATTTATGCTAGTAGGGGTTAGATCATATTTTGATAAATTGAGATCTATGCTTGTATGCATGATTTGAATGATTTGATGAATTGAAGGGTTGTATATGTTCATGATTGTGGTTAGCTATAAGAATATGATCATGATCTAGTTGTCCCTAAACTAAATTTTATTTCATTAATAAAATATTTAATAATATGATTTTTCTAGTAAAATTTTGAAAACCATGGGAAAATGTGGATTTGGTCTTTTATATAAAATAGTATATTTTAGTCAAATAAATAATAGTTTTTGCTAGAAAAATAATATATATATATTATTTAAAATAATAAAATCAATTAAAGCCTTTTATGAAAATAATTATAATTAATAAAATATTTATTACTAAAAATTTAATTATTATCTTTTAATCAAAACACATTAAGGATTTGCTTATTATTTTTCAAGCAAGACTCATTAAATTTATTTTCAACAAATTTTAGCTATCAATTATTTTCTAACAACTAAATTATTAATAAATCATTATTTTACCTAATACCACCTTGGACCCCTTTTCAAATAAACCATAATTTATTTTTAGCAAGATTTAAACCTTCAACTTTTTGTACTATTTCCCAAACTCTAGTTATTTTAATATCAAACTACATTTATTTTATAAACCCTTTTATTTATTATCGATCCTTAAAGCTTGGGACACTAGGGACATGATTGTAGTAAGTTGAGTTAGTTTTATTTGTGAAAGTGAATCATTAGCTTGAGTTTGATTGTGGTTTGTATTTACCCCATGCGAGGTTAGGTCAGTTGTTGGAGACCTTTGTTGTGAGCAAGGATCAGGTAAACTCCTGCATAAAACCTGTTTGATGCAAAAATGATTTTTTTTATGGCAAGCCAAATGTAGAGTGCATGGTCACTCATTTATGTAAAGGCAATTGAGGATTATTTCCATTCTCATTTCGGACAAATAAATTATTTGTAAATCAAGGGGCGGTTTTACTCAAAATTTAAAATTCTTTCTAAAACCAATTTTGCCCCAAACTTTGGAAATCCTTAATTGTCATTTTCAAGTGGAACTGTGTTTTGTTCATTTTCTTCCCAAGTGGGATATGTTACGTTTAGTACTCAATGGGGGTAGACTGGTAGTACTAGTTTTGAAGAGTAAGAGTGAGTCTTCTGGCAGGAGGCCTCCTCCAGAAGATGAACTCAACTTAGAAAAACGTCAGTACTACTTAGTCATGCCGGTCCGAGCTAGCAGTTTTTATTTCAGTCAAGTGACTGTGTTTTGCCGGAATGGACACCCGGTTGTTGTTTGGGTATAGAGAAGGAGGAGTATCTTGCCCGGTAGGCCGATCACCTACATTTAGTCAGTCTGCACAAAGTGTCGGCATTCTGACCGGCAGTATGCACAAAGTGTCGGCATACTGACCATCCGGTTATGGGGCCCAACGTATGGTAACCCATAATCATTTCTTTTGAGTGGTTGATCTTATAAATTATGTATGGCTGGAAAAGCCAAAATGCCACTCTTGCTTTTGACTAATGTTTATTGCTTGCCAATAGTTCTCTTATAAAGTTTTTATACTCTGCATCCACGAAATGTTTTCACTGAACACCTAAAGCACACACGGACTTACAGAGATTTCTGTCTCATCACTTTTTTACCATGATTTCAGGCCATCCTGCTGTGGGGATGAGTAGCTAGTGTTATCTGCCCAGAAAGAGAATGTTGTCTTTTATTTTTATGTATTGCTTTGTGGAGTTGAGAGTTGATGATTTTATTTATGGATTTCTTTTTCTTTTGGAGATTCATGGTTTTATTCGTGGATTTATTCTTGGGTTGTAATAAATTTTAAGTTATATTATTATTTTCATTTTGCTATTTTAATTGTGTGACCTAGTTATAAAGACCCCTTGTCCTTGGGACGGGGCGACATCCCCGGCCCTGACTGGCCTAGGTAGTGGAGTGTTGCACATCTTTGTTTCAAAAAAGCAAACAAAATACCGCTTTTTTTGTCCAATAAAAACACTACTGAGATTATAAAAGGACAGACTAATTAGAAAAACACACACAACAGGAATATTGTGCATAATACGTGAACTTCTGATGGTAAACCACCATCGCAAAGCACCGAAAGGATCCCCAATCATGCTTATGTTGACGCCCTATATACTTGGCAGTTGGCACATATACTCATACTTACAACATTCTTTTGCAACAGCATCACTAAAATTACCCCGTACAACTAGCACAACTTTGTTTAAAAAAATCAAACAAAATACTTCTTTTTTTGTCTAATAAAAACACTAATGTGATTATAAAAGGACAGACTAATTAGAAAAACACACACAACAGAAATACTGTCCATCATACGTGGGCTTCAGATGGTAAACCACCGTCGCAAAGTACCGAAAGGTTCCCCAATCATGCTATGTTGACGGCCAATGTACTTGGCACATATACTCATACTTACAACATTCTTTTGCAACTACATCAATAAAATTACCCCATACAACTAGCTCATCTTTGTTTAAAAAAATCAAACAAAATACCACTTTTTTTGTCCAATAAAAACACAACTGGGATTATAAAAATACAGACTAATTAGAAAATCACACACAACAGGAATACTGTGCATCATACGTGGGCTTCTGATGGTAAACCACCATCGCAAAGCACCGAAAGGTTCCCCAATCATGCTTATGTTGACGGCCTATTTACTTGACACATATACTCATACTTACAACATTCTTTTGCAACTACAGCACTAAAATTAATGCGTAAAACTAGCACATCTTAGTTTTAAAAAAATCAAACAAAATTCCTATTTTTTTGTCCAATAAAAACACTACTGTGATTATACAAGGACAGACTAATTAGAAAAACACACACAACAGAAATACTGTGCATCATACGTGGGCTATTGATGGTAAACCACCGTAGCAAATCACCGAAAGGTTCCCCAATCATGCTTATGTTGACGTTCTATATACTTGGCACATATACTCATACTTACAACATTCTTTTGCAACTGCATCACTACAATTACCGCGTACAACTAGCATATCTTCGTCTAAAAAAATCAAACAAAATACCTCTTTTTTTGTCCAATAAAAATACTTCTATGATTAGAAAAGAACAGACTAATTAGAAAAACATAGACAACAAGAATATTGTACATCAAACGTGGGCTTCCAATGGTAAACCAAGGTCGCAAAGCGTCGAAAGGTTCCCCAAACATGTTTTTGTTGACGCCCCATATACTTGGCATATGTACTCATACTTACAACATTCTTTTGCAACTGTATACTACAATTACCGCGTATAACTAGCACATATTTGTTTAAAACAATCAAACAAAATAAATCTTTTTTTTTGTCCATTAAAAACACTACTGTGATTATAAAAGGTCAGACTAATTAGAAAAACACACACAACAGGAATACTGTGCATCATACGTGTGTTTCTGAAGGTAAACCACCGTCGCAAAGCACTGAAAGGTTCCCCATTCATGCTTATGTTGACGCCCCATATACTTGGAACATATACTCATACTTACAAAATTCTTTGGCAACTACATCACTAAAATTACCGCGTACAACTACCACATCTTTGTTTAAAAAAATCAAACAAAATACCTTTTTTTTTTGGTCCAATAATAACACTACTGCGATTATAAAATGACAAACTAATTTGAAAAACACACACAACAGGAATAATGTGCATCATACGTAGGCTTCTGATGGTAAACCATCGTCGCAAAGCACTGAAAGATTCCTCATTCATGCTTATGTTGACGCCCCATATGCTTGGCACATATACTCATACTTACAACATTCTTTTGCGACTGAATCACTAAAATTACCGTGTACAACTACCACATCTTTGTTTTAAAATATCAAACAAAATACCTCTTTTTTTGTCCAATAAAAACAATCCTGCGATTATAAAAGGATAGACAAATTAGAAATACACACACAACAGGAATACTGTGCATCATACGTGTGCTTTTGATGGTTAACCATCGTCGAAAAGCATTAAGAGGTTCCCCAATCATGCTTATGTTACGCCCCATATACTTGGCTCGTATACTCACACTTACAACATTCTTTTGCAACAGCATCACTAAAATTGCCGTGTACAACTAGCACATCTTTGTTTAAAAAAATCAAACAAAATACCTTTTTTTTTTACTAATAAAAACACTACTGCGATTATAAAAGGACAGACTAATTAGAAAAATACACACAACAAGAATACTGTGCATCATACGTTGTCTTCTGATGATAAACCATCGTCGCAAAGCACCGAAAGATTCCCCAATCATGCTTATATTGACGGCCCATATTCTTGGCACATATACTCATACTTACAACATTCTTTTGCAACTGTATCACAAATACTACCGCGTACAACTAGCACATCTTTGTTTAAAAAAATTAAACTGAATATCTCTTTTTTTGTCCAATAAAAACACTTCTGTGTTTATAAAAGGACAGACTAGTTAGAAAAACACACACAAAAGGAATACTGTACATCGTACGTGGGCTTCTTATGGTTAACCACCATCGCAAAGCACTGAAAGGTTCCCCATACATGCTTATTTTGACGCCCCATATACTTGGCACATATACTTATACTTACAACATACTTCTGCGACTGAATCACTAAAATTACCGTGTACAACTACCACATCTTTGTTTAAAAATATCAAATAAAATACCACTTTTTTTGTCCAATAAAAACACTGCTGAGATTATAAAAGGACAGACAAATTAGAAAAATACAGACAACAGGAATACAGCGCATCATACGTGGGCTTTTGATGTTAAACCACAGTCGCAAAGCACCGAAAGGTTCCCCAATCATGTTTATGTTTATGCCCCATATACTTGGCACATGAACTTATACTTATTACATTCTTTTGCAACTGCATCACTAAAATTACTGCGTACAACTAGCACATATTTGTTTAAAAATTTTTTAACAAAATAAATCTTTTTTGTCTAATAAAAAAACTACTATAATTAGAAAAGGACAGATTAATTAGAAAAACACGCATAATAGGAATACTGTGCGTCATACGTGGGATTCTGATTGTAAACCACTGTCGCAAAGCATTGAAAGATTCCCCATTCATGCTTATGTTGACGCCCCATATACTTGGCACATTTACTCGTACTTATAACATTCTTTTGCGACTGATTCACTAAAATTACCGTGTACAACTACCACTTCTTTATTTATAAATATCAAACAAAATACCTATTTTTTTATCCAACAAAAACACTGCTGAGATTATAAAAGGACAGGCAAATTAGAAAAATACGGACAACAGGAATACAGCGCATCATACGTGGGCTTTTGATGGTAAACCACAGTCGCAAAGCACCGAAAGGTTCCCCAATCATTCTTATGTTGACGCCGCATATTCTTGGCACATATACTCATACTTACAACATTCTTTTGCAACTGCATCACAAAAATTACCGCGTAAAACTAACACATCTTTGTTTAAAAAAATCAAACAAAATACCTTTTTTTTTTCCAATAATAACACTACTGCGATTATAAAATGACAAACTAATTAGAAAAACTCACACAACAGGAATACTGTGCATCATACGTGGGCTTCTGATGGTTAACTACTGTCGCAAAGCACTGAAAGGTTCCCTAATCATGCTTATATTGACGGCCTTTATACTTGGCACATATACTCATACTTACAACATTCTTTTGCAACTGCATCACAAAAATTACCATGTACACCTAGCACATTTTTGTTTAAAAAAATCAAACAAAATACCACTTTTTTTGTCCAATAAAAACACTACTGCGATTATAAAATGACAGACTAATTAGAAAAACACACACAACAGGAATACTGTAAATCATACGTGGGCTTCTGATGATAAACAACCATCGCAAAGCACAAAAAGGTTCCCCAATCATGCTTATGTTGAAGTCCCATATACTTGGCACATATACTCATGCTTACAACAAACTTTGGCAAATGCATCACTAAAATTACCGCGCCCAACTAGCATATCTTTGTTTAAAAAAATCAAACAAATTACCTCTTTTTTTGTCCAATAAAAATAATACTGAGATTATAAAAGTACAGACTAATTAGAAAACCAAACACAACAGGAATACTGTGCATCATACGTGGACTTCTGATGGTAAACCACTGTCGCAAAGCACCGAAAGGTTCACCAATCAAACAAAAATACCTATTTTTTTGTCTAATAAAAACACTACTGGGATTATAAAAGGACAGTCTAATTAGAAAAACACACACAACAGGAATACTGTGTATCATACGTCGTTCTCTGATGGTAAACCACCGTCGCAAAGCACCGAAAGATTCCCTAATCGTGCTTATGTTGACGGCCTTTATACTTGGCACATATACTCATAGCTACAACATTCTTTTGCAACTGCATCACAAAAATTACCATGTACACCGAGCACATCTTTGTTTAAAAAAATCAAACAAAATACCACTTTTTTTGTCCAATAATAACACTACTGCGATTATAAAATGACAGACTAATTAGAAAAACACACACAACAGGAATACTGTACATCATACGTGGGCTTCTGATGGTAAACCACCATCGCAAAGCACAAAAAGGTTCCCCAATCATGCTTATGTTGAAGCCCCATATACTTGGCTCATATACTCATGCTTACAACAAACTATGGCAAATGCATCACTAAAATTACCGCGTCCAACTAGCATATCTTTGTTTAAAAAAATCAAACAAATTACCTCTTTTTTTGTCCAATAAAAGCACTACTGCGTTTTAAAAATACAGTCTAATTAGAAACCCAAGCACAACTACCATACTGTGCTTCATATGTGTGCATCTGATGGAAAACCACCGTCGCAAAGCACTGAAAGGTTCCCCATTCATGTTTATGTTTACGCCCCGTATACTTGACACATATACTTATACTTATAACATTCATTTGCAACTGCATCACTAAAATTACCGAGTACAACTAGCACATCTTTGTTTAAAAAAATCATAAAAAATACATCTTTTTTTGTCTAATAAAAACAGTAATATAATTATAAAAGGATAGATTAGTTAGAAAAACACACACAACAAGAATACTGTGCATCATACGTGGGCTTCTGATGGTAAACCACCTTCGCAAAGCACCGAAATATTCCCAATCATGCTTATGTTGACGGCCTAAGTACTTGGCACATATACTCATACTTACAACATTCTTTTGCAACTGCATCACAAAAATTACCGCGTACAACTAGTACATCTTTGTTTAAAAAAATCAAACAAAAAACTTTTTTTTTGGTCCAATAATAACACTACTGCGATTATAAAATGACAAACTAATTAGAAAAACACACACAACAGGAATACTGTACATCATACGTGGGCATCTGATTGTAAACCACCATCGCAAAGCACAAAAAGGATCTCCAAACATGCATATGTTGACGCCCCATATACTTGCCACATATACTCATACTTACAACAAACTTTGGCAATTGCATCACTAAAATTACCGTGTCCAACAAGCACATATTTGTTTAAATAAATCAAATCGACTACCTCTTTTTTTGTCCAATAAGAACACTACTGAGATTTAAAAAGACAGACTAATTAGAAAAACACACACAACAGGAATACTGTGCTTCATACGTGGGCATCTGATGGAAAACCACCGTCGCAAAGCACTGAAAGGTTCCCCATTCACGTTTATGTTGACGCCCCACATACATGGCACATATACTCATACTTACTACATTCTTTCGCGACTACATCACTAAAATTACCGCGTATAACTAGCACATCTTTGTTTAAAAAAATTCAAACAAAATACCTCTTTTTTTGTCCAATAAAAATAATACTGAGATTATAAAAGTACAGACTAATAAGAAAACCGTACACAACAGGAATACTGTGCATCATACGTGGGCTTCTGATGGTAAACCACTGTCGCAAAGCACCGAAAGTTTCCCCAACCATGTTTATGTTGACGCCCCATATACTTGGCACATATACTCATACTTACCACATTCTTTTGCAACTGCATCACTACAATTACCGCGTACAACTAGCACTTCTTTGTTTAAAAAAAATGAAACAAAATACCTCTTTTTTTGTCCAATAAAAACACTACTGTGATTATAAAAGGACAGTCTAGTTAGAAAAACACACACAACTGGAATACTGTGCTTCATACGTGGGCTTCTTATGGTTAACCACCGTCGCAAAGCACTGAATGGTTCCCTATTCATGCTTATGTTGACGCCCCATATACTTGGCACATATACTCATACTTACAACATACTTTTGCTACTGAATCACTAAAATTACCGTGTACAACTACCACATCTTTGTTTATAAATATCAAATAAAATACCTCTTTTTTTGTCCAATAAAAACACTATTGAGATTATAAAAGGATAGACTAATTTGAAAAACACGGACAACAAGAATACAGCGCATCATACGTGGGCTTTTGATGGTAAACCACAGTCGCAAAGCACCGAAAGGTTCCCCAATCATGTTTATGTTTACGCCCCATATACTTGGCACATATACTTATACTTGTAACAATCTTTTGCAATTGCATCACCAAAATTACCGCGTACAACTAGCACATCTTTGTTTAATAAAATCAAACAAAATACATCTTTTTTTGTCTAAAAAAAACACTACTATAATTATAAAACGACAGATTAATTAAAAAAACACACACAATAGGAATACTGTGCCTCATACGTGGGCTTCTGATGGTAAACCACTGTCGCAAAGCACTGAAAGATTCCCCATTCATGCTTATGTTGACGCCCCATATGCTTGGCACACCTACTCATATTTACAACATTCTTTTGCGACTGAATCACTAAAATTACCGTGTACAACTACCACATCTTTGTTTAAAAATATCAGACAAAATACCACTATTTTTGTCCAATAAAAACACTCCTGGGATTATAAAACGATAGGCTAATTAGAAATATACACACAACAGGAATACTGTGCATCATACATGTGCTTCTGATGGTTAACCATCGTCGCAAAGCACTGAAAGGTTCCCCAATCATGCTTATGTTACGCCCCATATACTTGGATCATATACTCATACTTACAACAAACATTCTTTTGCAACAGCATCACTAAAATTGCCGTGTACAACTAGCACATCTTTGTTTAAAAAAATCAAACAAAATACCTCGTCGCAAAGCACCGAAAGGTTCCCCAATCATTCTTATGTTGATGCCCCATATTTTTGGCACATATACTCATACGCACAACATTCTTTTGCAATTGTATCACTAAAATTACCGCGTACAACTAGCACATCTTTGTTTACAAAAATCAAACAAAAAACCTCTTTTTTTGTCCAATAAAAATAATACTGAGATTATAAAAGGACTGTCTAATTAGAAAAACGCACACAACAGGAATACTTTGCATCATACGTGGGGTTCTGATGGTAAACCACTGTCGCAAAGCACAAAAAGGTTCCCCAATAATGCTTATATTGACGCCCCATTCACATGGCACATATACCCATACTTAAAATAGACTTTGGCAATTGCATCACTAAAATTACCGCGTCCAACTAGCACATCTTTGTTTAAAAATATCAAACAAATTACCTCTATTTTTGTCCAATAAAAACACTACTGAGATTTAAAAAGACAGACTAATTAGTAAAACACACAAAACAGGAATATTGTGCTTCATAGGTGGGCATCTGTTGGAAAACCACCGTCGCAAAGCACTGAAAGGTTCCCCATTCCTGTTTATTTTGACGCCCCATATACTTGGTACATATACTCAAACTTACAACATTCTTTTGCAACTACATCACTAAAATTACCGTGTATAACTAGTATATCTTTGTTTAAAAATATCAAACAAAATACCTCTTTTTTTGTCCAATAAAAATAGTACTGAGATTATATAAAAGTACCGACTAATAAGAAAACCACACACAACAGCAATATTGTGCATCATATGTGGGCTTCTGATGGTAAACCACTGTCGCAAAGCACCGAAAGGTTCGCCAATCATATTTATGTTGATGCCCCATATACTTGGCACATATACTCACACTTACAACATTCTTTTGCAACTGCATCACTACAATTACCGCGTACAACTAGCACATCTTTGTTTAAAAAAATGAAACAAAATACCTTTTTTTTTTTCCAATAAAAAAACCACTGTGATTAAAAAGGACAGACTCGTTAGAGAAACACACACAACAAGAATACTGTGCATCATACGTGGGCTTCTGATGGTAAACCACCATCGCAAAGCACTGAAAGGTTCCCCATTCATTCTTATGTTGACGCCCCATATACTTGGCACATATACTCATACTTACAACATTCTTTTGCGACTGAAATAATTAAAATTACCGTGTACAACTACTACATCTTTGTTTAAAAATATCAAACAAAATACCTCCTTTTTTGGCCAATAAAATCACACTTGGGTTTTATAAAAGGATAGACTAATTAGAAATACACACACTACAGGAATACTGTGCATCATACGTGTGCTTCTGATGGTAAACCATCGTCGCAAAGCACAGAAAGGTTCCCCATTCATGCTTATGTTGACGCCCCATATACTTGGCACATATACTCATACTTACAACAAAATTTGGCAATTGCATCACTAAAATTACCGCGTCCAACTAGCATATCTTCGTTAAAAAAAATAAACAAATTACCTCTTTTTTTGTCCAATAAAACCACAACTGAGATTTAAAAAGACAGACTAATTAGAAACCCCAGCACAACTACCATACTGTGCTTCATATGTGTGCATCTGATGGAAAACCACCGTCGCAAAGCACTGAAAGGTTCCCCATTCATGTTTATGTTGATGCCCTATATACATGGCACATATACTCATACTTACAACATTCTTTTGCAACTGCACCACTAAAATTACCGCGTACAACTAGCACATCTTTGTTTAAAAAAATCAAACAAAAAACCACTTTTTCGTTTAATAAAAACACTACTGGGATTATAAAAGGACAGACTAATTAGAAAAACACACACAATAGTAATACTGTGCATCATACGTGGGCTTCTGATGGTAAACCACCATCGCAAAGCACCGAAAGGTTCCACAGTCATGCTTATGTTGACCGCCTATGTGCGTGGCACATATACCCATACTTAAAACATTCTTTTGCAACTAAATCACTAAAATTACCGTGTACAACTAGCACATCTTTGTTTAAAAAAATCAAACTAATTACCTCTTTTTTTGTCCAGTAATAACGCTACTGCGGTTATAAAATGACAGACTAATTAGAAAAACAGACACAACAGGAATACAGTGCATCATACGTGGGCATCTGAAGGTAAACCACCGTCGCAAAGAACAAAAAGGTTCCCCAATCATTCTAATGTTAACGCCCCATATACTTGGCACATATACTCATACTTACAACAAACTTTGGTAATTGCATCACTAAAATTACCGCGTCCAACTAGGGCATGTTTGTTTAAAAAAATCAAACAAATTACCTCTTTTTTTGTACAATAAAAACACTACTGATATTTAAAAAGACAGACTAATTAGAAAAATACACGCAACTGGAATACTGTGCTTCATACGTGTGCATCTGATGGAAAACCACCGTCGCAAAGCACTGAAAGGTTCCCCATTCATGTTTATGTTGACGCCCCATATACGTGGCACATATACTCATACTTACAACATTCTTTTGCAACTGCATCACAAAAATTACCGCCTACAACTAGCACATCTTTTTTTGAAAAAAATCAAACAAAATACCTCTTTTTTTGTCTAATAAAAACACTACTGGGATTATAAAAGGACAGTCTAATTAGAAAAACACACACAACAGGAATACTGTGCATCATACGTGGGCTCCTGATGGTAAACCATCGTCGCAAAGCACCGAAAGGTTCCCCAATCATTCTTATATCGACGCCCCATATACTTGGCACATATACTAATACTTACAACATTTTTTTGCAACTTTATCACTAAAATTACCGCGTACAACTACCACATCTTTGTTTTAAAAAATCAAACAAAATACTTCTTTTTATGTCTAATAAAAACACTACTGCAATTATAAAAGGACCGACTAATTAGAAAAACACACACAATAGGAATATTGTGCATCATACGTGGGCTTCTGATGGTTAACCACCATCGCAAAGCACTGAAAGGTTCCCCATTCATACTTATTTTGACGCCCCATATACTTGACACATATACTCATACTTACAACATACTTTTGCGATTGAATCACTAAAATTACCGTGTACAACTACCACATCTTTGTTTAAAAATATCAAATAAAATACCTCTTTTTTTGTCCAATAAAAACACTGCTGAGATTATAAACGGACAGTCAAATTAGAAAAATACGGACAACAGGAATACATCGCATCATACGTGGGCTTTTGATGGTAAACCACAATCGCAAAGCACCGAAAGGTTCCCCAATCATGTTTATGTTTATGTCCTATATACTTGGCATATATACTTATACTTATTACATTCTTTTGCAACTGCATCACTAAAATTACCGCGTACAACTAGCACATATTTGTTTAAAAAAATCAAACAAAATACATCTTTTTTCGTCTAATAAAAAAACTACAATAATTAGAAAAGGACAGATTAATTAGAAAAACACGCACAACATGAATACTGTACATCATACGTGGGATTCTGATGGTAAACCACCGTCGCAAAGCACTGAAAGATTCCCTATTCATGCTTATGTTGACGCCCCATATGCTTGGCACATATACTCATACTTACAACATTCTTTTGCGACTGAATCACAAAAATTACCGTGTACAACTACCACATCTTTGTTTAAAAATATCAAACAAAATACATCTTTTTTTGTCCAATAAAAACACTCTTGGGATTGTAAAAGGATAGACTAAATAGAAATAGGCACACAACAGGAATACTGTGCATCATACGTGGGCTTCTGATGGTTAATCATCGTCGCAAAGCACCAAAAAGTTCCCCAATCATGCATATATTATGCCCCATATACTTTGCCCATATACTCACACTTACAACATTCTTTTGCAACAGCATCACTAAAATTGCCGCGTACAACAAGCACAACTTTGTTTAAAAAAATCAAACAAAATACCCCTTTTTTTGTCTAATAAAAACACTACTGGGATTATAAAAGGACAGTCTAATTAGAAAAACACACACAACAGGAATACTGTGCATCATACGTGGGCTCCTGATGGTAAACCATCGTCGCAAAGCACCGAAAGGTTCCCCAATCATTCTTATGTCGACGCCCCATATACTTGGCACATATACTAATACTTACAACATTCTTTTGCAACTTTGTCACCAAAATTACCGCGTACAACTACCACATCTTTGTTTTAAAAAATCAAACAAAATACTTCTTTTTATGTCTAATAAAAACACTACTGCAATTATAAAAGGACAGACTAATTAGAAAAACACACACAATAGGAATATTGTGCATCATACGTGGGCTTCTGATGGTTAACCACCATCGCAAAGCACTGAAAGGTTCCCCATTCATACTTATTTTGACGCCCCATATACTTGACACATATACTCATACTTACAACATACTTTTGCGACTGAATCACTAAAATTACCGTGTACAACTACCACATCTTTGTTTAAAAATATCAAATAAAATACCTCTGTTTTTGTCCAATAAAAACACTGCTGAGATTATAAACGGACAGTCAAATTAGAAAAATACGGACAACAGGAATACTGTACATCATACGTGGGATTCTGATGGTAAACCACCGTCGCAAAGCACTGAAAGATTCCCCATTCTTGCTTATGTTGACGCCCCATATGCTTGGCACATATACTCATACTTACAACATTCTTTTGCAACTAAATCACAAAAATTACCGTGTACAGCTACCACATCTTTGTTTAAAAATATCAAACAAAATACATCTTTTTTTGTCCAATAAACACACTCTTGGGATTGTAAAAGGATAGACTAAATAGAAATAGGCACACAACAGGAATACTGTGCATCATATGTGGGCTTCTGATGGTTAATCATCGTCGCAAAGCACCAAAAGGTTCCCCAATCATGCATATATTATGCCCCATATACTTTGCCCATATACTCACACTTACAACATTCTTTTGCAACAGCATCACTAAAATTGCCGCGTACAACTAGCACAACTTTGTTTAAAAAAATCAAACAAAATACCTCTTTTTTTGTCCAAAAAAAACACTGCTGGGATTATAAAAGGACAGACTAATTAGAAAAACCCACACAACAGGAATACTGTGCACTATACTTGGGCTCCTGATGGTAAACCATCGTCGCAAAGCACCGAAAGGTTCCCCAATCATTCTTATATTGACGCCCCATATACTTGGCACATATACTCATACTTACAACATTCTTTTGCAAATGTATCACTAAAATTACCACGTACAATTACCACGTCTTTGTTTTAAAAAATCAAACAAAATACTTCTTTTTCTGTCTAATAAAAACACTACTGCGATTATAAAAGGACAAACTAATTAGAAAAACACACACAACAGGAATTCTGTGCATCATACGTGGGCTTCTGATGGTAAACCACCATTGCAAAGCGCCGAAAGGTTCCACAGTCATGCTTATGTTGACCGCCTATGTTCTTGGCACATATACCCATACTTAAAACATTCGTTTGCAACTAAATCACTAAAATTACCGCGTACAACTATCACATCTTTGTTTAAAAAAATCAAACAAATTACCTCTTTTTTTGTCCAGTAATAACACTACAACGATTATAAAATGATAGACTAATTAGAAAAACAGACACAACAGGAAAACAGTGCATCATACGTGGGCTTCTGATGGTAAACCACCGTCGCAAAGCACAAAAAGGTTCCCCAATCATGCTTGTGTTGACACCCCATATACTTGGCACATATACTCATACTTACAACAAACTTTGGCAATTGCATCACTAAAATTACCGCGTCCAACTAGTGCATGTTTGTTTAAAAAAATCAAACAAATTACCTCTTTTTTCGTCCAATAAAAACACTACTGATATTTAAAAAGACAAACTAAGTAGAAAAACACACACAACAGGAATAATATGCTTCATACGTGGGCATCTGATGGAAAACCACCGTCGCAAAGCATTGAAAGGTTCCCCATTCATGTTTATGTTGACACCCCATATACTTGGCACATATACTCATACTTACAACATTCTTTTGCAACTGCATTACTAAAATTAACATGTATAACTAGTACATCTTTTTTTAAAAAAATCAAACAAAATACCTCTTTTTTGTCCAATAAAAATAATACTGAGATTATATAAAAGTACCGACTAATTAGAAAACCACACACAACAATAATATTGTGCATCATACGTGGGCTTCTGATGGTAAACCACTGTCGCAAAGCACCGAAAGATTCCCCAATCATGTTTATGTTGACGCCCCTTATACATGGCACATATACTTATACTTACAACATTCTTTTGCAACTGCATCACTAAAATTACCGCGTACAACTAGCACATCTTTGTTTAAAAAAATTAAACAAAATACCTCTTTTTTTATCCAATAAAAACACTTCTGGGATTATAAAAGGACTTATTAATTTGAAAAACACACACAACAGGAATACTGTGCATCATACGTGGGCTTCTGATGGTATACCTCCGTCGCAAAGCTAAATATGGAGTGTATGGACACTTGATTATTTGATGGCAATTGAGTGTTGAATTTGTTCCTATTTCCAACACTTAAATTGTTTGAATGTTACTGAGCAGATTTTCCAAACTTAAAACTTTTTCTAAAACTGATTTCTCCCAAAACTTTGGAAACCCTCAGATTGCTATTTCCATGAAGAGCAATGTTTTGTTCATTTTATCCCAAGTGGGGAAACATCGTTGAGTTCTCAATAAGGGTGACTACTAGGTCTAGTCTTTGAAGGGTTAGGGTAAGTCTCTCAGCAGGTGGCCACCTCTGAGGGGTGAGTCCTTCCCGGATAAGATGTCAGTCCAGTGAGTTGTGTCGGTCCGAGCTAGCAGTTTGTTTTCAGTCAAGTGACTGTGTTTTACCGAAATGGACACCCGGTTGTTGTTTGGGTATAGAGAATGAGGAGTATCTGCCCAGTAGGCCGATCACCTACTTTTGTCAGTCTGCACAAAGTGTCGGCTTTCTGACCGGTTATGGGGCCCAACGTGTGGTAACCTATATCCCTTTCTTTCGAGTGGTTGATTTCATTACTTGTGTATGGCTAGATAAGCCAAAACGCCACTCTTACTTTTGACTAATGCTTGATGCTAGACAATGTTTTCTCTTATAAAAGTTTCACGCTCTGCATCCATGAACAGATTTCACTAAACACCCAAAGCACACACAGACTTACTGAGATTTCTATTTCATCACCTTTCTATCATGATTTCAGGATGATCCTTCTGTGGAGTTGAGTGGCTAGTAATATCTGCTTTGGAAGAGAATGTGTCTTTTGATTTTATGTATTACTTTGGGGAAGCAAGAGTGAATTATTTTATTTACGGTTTTGTTTTGGAATTCATGGATTTATTCTTGATGTTTTCTCTGGGTTGTAATAACTTTTGAGTTAAATATTATTTTTATTCCGCAATTTGTTTGTGTGACCTAGTTATAAAGAACCCTTGTCCTTTGGACAGGGCGACATCCCCGGCCCTGGCGGGCCTAGGCTTCGGGGGGTGTTACAAGTGGTATCAGATCCAGGGTTATAGGCAAATATTGATGATTTATGATTTATTTATTTAAGTTTAAAACTTATCTAACCTATTTTGTTGATACTGTAGAATGGTTAGACTACTTAGGACGGCAAGGAAAGGGCAACGTGGCACCCGCCTTATTATCTAGACTAGGAGGACCTTCCAGTTCCCTAACCTGCCCCTCAGCCGGTTGTCCCTGTAGAGGATAACCATGATGTCGAGGCTATCCCTATGGAGGATAGCAGTGATGACGAGGTCCAGATCCTAGAGCTACCTCCAATCCAGGTGATAGACGTAAGCTCTGACAGTGAGGATGAGGTGATGATAGTGGAGCCTGAACCACACCCTCCTAATCCCGAAGTGGATTTAGCAGCAGCTAGTGATGACCCGGGGGAGATAGACTATGAGTCTCCGCTTAGGCCTTCTTTCATCCCTTCCTTCAGCTGAGTTGAGGTCGGAGAGAGTTCTAGGCGCCCTGGGAAGGAGCCAATGGAGGGGTTTGCTAGTAGGGTTGGGGTAGACTTTTCTAAGAATTCTGGAGGATGGTTGTGTGAGGCTGATCTCGAAGATTCTGATGAGGATTAGAAAGGCTAAGTGCTGATATGATTGGGATGATTTATTTATTGCTTTCTATGAACTTCTATGTTAAATATTTCATTTTTTGTTTACTACTTTCATTTTAAATTTATGAAAATAAGAGTACCTGGAGTACTCTAAGGTTTGAGAAAATTTTTATGCAACCCTTTATACAAAAACTTGCATCTAATTTTCTTTTACTTTAACCTGGATGTGAATGCATGGTCAAAATGTTTTAAACTTGAATGCATACACTCATTATCTGGGAATGGTTGAGAATGGCACCCAAGCGCCGTGTAGCCACATCGAGCAGAAGAGTTCCGAAAGCAGAACCTGTGACACTCGAAGTTGAGACAACTCAGATGCATCACCCAATCGGGAAAATGAGAGTGAGCCAGATTTGGAAATGGGGTCAGAAGTACTTGTTGATGTGACAATGGGACAAGCATTCAGCAAGATGATCGAGATTCTTCAGACTTTGACTGAACAGAGGAATCCAAAGGGAGAGGAAAATACTTTGGAGCGGTTTTTGAAATTTCAACCACCCATCTTCTTGGGAGAAGTTAAGAGAGCACAAGCTGTATGCCAAATTCAGCAATTGCGAATTCTGGCTAGACAGTGTGGCATTCCTTGGCCATGTGGTGACCAAAGAAGGAATCAAGGTAGATCCGGCAAAGGTTAAGGCGGTGTCAGACTGGAAGCAGCCGAAGAATATTACTGAGATTCGGAGTTTCTTGGGATTGGCCGGGTACTACCGAAGATTTATCAAGGGATTCTCGACGCTCACATCGACAATAACCTGTTTCTTAAGGAAGGATGTTCCGTTTGGGTGGAACGAAAAATGCGAGAAAAGTTTCCAAGAATTAAAGAAGAGACTGATGACAGCACCGGTATTAAGTCTACCGGAGGAAGGCAAACCTTACGCGCTATACACCGATGCTTCAAAAGAAGGACTGGGAGCAGTGTTGATGCAAGACAGGAAAGTGATTGCTTATACATCCCGGAAGTTACAACCGCATGAAGTGAACTACCCTACTCACGATTTGGAATTGGCAGCTATAGTGTTCGCCCTAAAGAAATGGCGAGACTACTTGTATGGAGTCGAGTACGAGGTGTTCACCGACCATAAGAGTCTGAAGTATATCTTCACCCAGAAGGATTTGAACTTAAGGCAACGAAGATGGATGGAATTCCTGGAAGAATACCGTTGCCCGATCAACTACCATCCCGGGAAGGCTAACGTTGTGGCAGACGCCCTAAGCAGAAAAGTTAGAATGGCTAGACTGAAGGTGCAGGAAATGCAAGTAGTTCAGGATGTATTGGACAGAAGAGAGGAGGTACAAGACAAAAGAATAGTCATCAGCAATTTGAAGTTGGTGCCGGATTTGAAGCAAGAAATAGTGGAAGCTCAGTGAAGCAACGCCGAGTTCCAAATTTTCAAGGATAAGGAACTTAAGCGATCGAATAGAGAATTTCGTTATGATGAGGCAGGAACTCTTCATTTCAGGGACCGATTGTGTGTACCCGGGGAGCAGCAATTAAGAGACAGAATTTTGGAGGAGGCGCACAAGAGCAAGTACGCCATTCATCCGGGGGAGGTCAAGATGTATCAGGATTTGAAGAGAGTATACTAGTGGCTCGGAATGAAGCGAGATGTGGTTAAGTATGTGTCGACTTGCCTTACTTGCCAGAAAGTTAAAGCGGAGCATAGGAAATCTGCAGGGCTATTGCAGCCATTACCAGTGCCGGAATGGAAGTGGGAGGAGGTGACTATGGATTTCGTCACCGGACTTCCCATGTCAAAGACCCAGAAGGACGCCATATGGGTGGTGGTGGATCGACTGACCAAGTCGGCCCGCTTCATCCCGGTAAATGTGAGGGATTCCATGGAGAAGCTGGCTCAGACATATGTTCGAGAAGTAGTCCGACTTCATGGAGTACCGTCGAACATAGTGTCAGACCGAGACCCGAGGTTTACTTCTCGTTTTTGGGGAAAATTCCAGGAGGCAATGGGATCGAATTTGAAATTCAGTACGACGGCGCATCCGCAGACTGATGGGCAGTCAGAAAGGGTAATCCAGATACTAGAAGATATGTTGAGAACCTGTGTCCTGGATTTCAGGGATAAGTGGATTGAGTGTGTACCATATGCCGAGCTATCTTATAACAACAGCTATCAGGCCTCGATTGGAATGGCACCGTACGAGGCTTTGTATGGGTGCAAGTGTCAGGTACCGTTGTATTGGAATTGGACGGAAGATGGACATGTGAGCAAAACCGGAGAGGTCTGTGTCCAAGAAATGTTAGATAAAGTGAAACTAATTCGGGAAAGGTTAAAGGTGGCTCAGAGCCGGCAGAAGAACTATGCGGACAACCGGAGAAGAGAATTAGAATTTCAAGTCGGGGACCGTGTATTTCTGAAGCTAACACCCAACAGGGGGATTTTGAAGCATCCGAAGGGCGGAAAGTTGAATCCGAGATATTTGGGGCCGTTTTTTATTAAGGAAAGAATCGGACCAGTAGCTTACCGATTAGACCTACCGGATGGATTGACGGGTATCCATGATGTGTTCCATGTTTCGCAGTTGAAGAAGTATAATGCGGATCTCGGTCATGTGTTGAATGAGGAACCGTTAGTGTTGCAGCCAGACTTGAGCTACGTGGAGAAGCCTGTGCGGATATTAGACCGCAGTGTCAAGACCCTGCGAAATAAGTAGATACCGATGGTTAAGATTCAGTGGGAGCACCATGGCACGCAGGATGCCACATGGGAGTCGGAGGAATGGGTTAAGCGGAAGTATCCTGAACTGAGATAGAGGTATGCCTGAATTTCAGTACGAAATTCTCCTAAGGAGGGGAGGATGTGAAACCCCAGACAAAACCAACCTTAGAGTAAGGGAGTTGGGATGCATATCATACTTTATTTCATAATTAAATATATTTTCTTATAATTTCTATGTGCTTTGGATTTGATTTTTATTGTCTTGAAGTCTTGATGGTGAGTATTGTGTGAGAGGGGCAAAATGGTAATTTTTGCCCGAGGTGAAAATAGGGGGATAGATTGTGGATTGAATAGAAAATAATATTTCTAGTGGAAATAGCAACAAGAGTTGTTGTGGTGTAGTGGTTAGAGCTTTGGAATTAATTCCTGAGGTCTTGGGATCAAATTCTAGCATAGAAGCTTTAGCTAGATTAAATTGTATTTTTGCTTGGGAGGAGTTGGTTTTGGCCTTAAGAGCCTAGAACAAGGTAGTGATAATGTCCTAGGAGAGATATGTTAGGAGAATTCTCATTTCACTCTTTACTCCACTCGAAATTCTTGAAGGGAAATTCGTTCTTCCTTGTTCTTTAATTTTTCTCAATGCTCAACTCACTAGTTTGATCAAGGTGTTCTAGCCTTTTTCTTTCCAGAAAATTTAGGAAAGTGCTGAGGCTTTTTAGGATCAAAATGTCTTGGTAAAAGATTACCTATGGTCTGAAAAAAATATGGAAGAGTTGTGAGGAATTCCATGAGGAAAATATCTCTAGTGAGCTTGCTGAAATTTCACTTCAAATTAGTTCCTCTTCCTTCATGGCATGAGCTGAAACTTTCCAGCTTGTTGTACCTTCAAATTGTCGAACTCCTTAGCTAACATTCCCTTCCAAATGCTGCCAGAAAAATAGCCTTAAGATCAGCTTAAAACATGAATTATTTCTGCCATTTTCGGACTGCACAAAAGCAGTACAAAACCAGAAAAAAATTCTGGGCAAATCGCTGCTTTAAGGGTCCAAATCCAAGCTGTTTTCTTCCAGATTTTGTGCAGCACCTTAGCCATGTTTTTCCTCCATGAAGAAGGCTGGAAACCAGCCTTGAATACCCCTAAAACCCCCCTCCCAGCTCGCTACAAAATGGCTGGAAGTGGCAGATGAAAATCTGCCCAGAAAAACTACTATGCAGCGAAATTTCTGTGCAGAAAATTTTCCAGCTTGTTTCCTATTTTTCTTCCAACCGAAACACCAACCTACTTCTGCAAAAACCTTCCTTGAACCTCCATCAACAGAACTCCATTGATCCCCTTAAACTTCTGCACGAAATTCCATCAATGGCTGTCCGAAAATCTCTCCAACAAATCCCTGCAATTTAGCTTGACCACCTTCCAAAATTTCAGCCATCTTGTTTAGCAACCTTCCATGATATCTTGCTCAATTGACCAGACTTCTTCGTCATCTTTGTACCCCTTAGTTTCGGCCATCATAAGTCTTGTAGAACCAGCTTTAATTCCTCAAAAAAGCCACACAATTCAGTCGGCCATAGGAGACTTCAAAACTGTCCATAAAAATCAAAATATCCTAGAATATTTACTTTCCAAATTCTCTTCCTAAAAATATTCTTCAAGGATTGTAACAACTAACCTTTCCTTTCCCTTCCAAATCAGAGAAATCACTCCCTAAACCCTACAGAATTTCGGCAGCCCCAATCCCATAGAAAATCGGCAGCTTCTTCTTCTCTCTCTCTCGATTTTCTCTAGCTACCAAGAACACACACTACACCAAGAACACCTACTACCTTCTTACACCTAATACACCTCCAAACCACTTCAAACCCTTACGAAAATCTCCAGATTTGATCTACTCCTTGCTGTGAATCCATCAACACCCTTATTGACATCAAACTCCACAAATCATCTTGCTACTTTGGATAAAAAACCAGAAAATTTTGTGAAGGACAAGAACATCTTTAAGGTAAACTTATTCTAACAACTTCATCTTCTCCAAACTTGATCTCTAATGAAAATCTATATGAATAAACATACTAATGACCTCTTCTCCTTCTTCTTCTCTCTCTCTCTCTCATGGCCGAAATTTCCTCCCTTGGCCGAATGGTCTCTTCTTCCATGACCATGCTTTCGCTACCTCTCTTGGACAAGATTAGCCATCTAGGAGTAAAGATCTACTGTAAACTCCTTCAAGACATTCATCAATCAAGTAAGTACCTTCAATCTTCTTTTTAAACTCTAGAATCATGTCTCTAGGATGATGTTGTGAGTAGGTGGATGGTGATAGGATTTGAGTATATATATTTATTGTTGAGATTGAAGCATGAGCAATTGTATGATTGTGAAGGAGATGGAATTTATGCATGACGGGTTCATCTTGGATGATTGTATGATGATTTGAGGGTTGATGCATGTCATAGGTAGTATTTGTGAAGAAGCATGCTAGAGATTATGTCACCTTTGGTGAATAGGAGTTTATGCATGTTTAGATTATTGAAGCCATGTTCATGTTTATGCTAGTAATGGTTAAATCATGTCTTAATAAATTCGGATCTATGCCTAGATGCAAGATTTGGATGATTTGATGAATCCAAGGATTGTGTATGTTATTGATTGTGGTTGGCCATAGAATCTTGATCATGATCTAGTTGTTCCTAAGTTAATTTTAATTCATGAATAAAGTATCCAATACTAATTTTGCTAGTAAATTGTGAAAACCCCTAGGAAGGGTAGATTTCGAATTATTATACATATGAATGATATTTTAGCCAAATAAATAATGATTTTTGCTAGAAAGCAAAAATAAATAAATATTATTAAAAATAAAGAAATCAATTTAAGCCTTTATGAAAAATATTTTTAATTAGTAAAATAATTAATAAATCAAAACCCCTTAAGGATTTACTTATTATTTTCCAAACAAGATTCATTAAATTTAATCTTCACTAGTTCTAGCTATCAACTATTTTCTAACAACTAGACTATCATTAAATCATTATTTTACCTAGTACCACCTATGACTCTTGATCAAATAAACTCTAAATTTTCCTTAACAAAATTTAAACTTTCAACTTATTAGAATTTATTTCCCAAACCATTAATTATTTTAAATAACAAATTAAACTTAGCTTATAAACTTGCTTATTTATTATTTTGCCTTAAAGCTTAGGACACTAGGATCATGGTAGTGGTGAAATGACTTGATTTAAAATTGAGGAAGTGGATTGTAGCTTGAATCTGATTAAGATTTGTATTTACCCATGTGGGGTTAGGTCAGCTGTTCGAGACCTTATTGTTGTGAGCAAAAATCAAGTAAGCCCCTGCATAAAACCTATTGATGTGAAATGTTTTCCTTATGGCAACCTAAATATGGAGTGTATGGAAACTCGGTTATTTGATGGCAATTGAGTGTTGAATTTGTTCCTATTTCCAACACTTAAATTGTTTGAATGTTACTGAGCAGATTTTCCAAACTTAAAACCTATTCTAAAACTGATTTCTCCCAAAACTTTGGAAACCCTCAGAATGCTATTTCCATGAAGAGCAATGCTTTGTTCATTTTATCCCAAGTGGGGAAACGTCGTTGAGTTCTCAATAAGGGTGGACTACTAGGTCTAGTCTTTGAAGGGTTAGGGTAAGTCTCTCAGCAGGTGGCCACCTCTGAGGGGTGAGTCCTTCCCGGATAAGATGTCAGTCCAGTGAGTTGTTTCGGTCCGAGCTAGCAGTTTGTTTTTAGTCAAGTGACTGTGTTTTGCCGGAATGGACACCCGGTTGTTGTTTGGGTATAGAGAATGAGGAGTATCTTGCCTAGTAGGCCGATCATCTACTTTTGTCAGTCTGCACAAAGTGTCGGCATTCTGACCGGTTATGGGGACCAACGTGTGGTAACCGATATCCCTTTCTTTCGAGTGGTTGATTTCATTACTTGTGTATGGCTAGATAAGCCAAAACGCCACTCTTACTTTTGACTAATGCTTGATGCTAGACAATGTTTTCTCTTATAAAAGTTTCACGCTATGCATCCATGAACTGATTTCACTAAACACCCAAAGGACACACGGACTTACTGAGATTTCTGTCTCATCACCATTCTATCATGATTTCAGGATGATCCTTCTGTGGAGTTGAGTGGCTAGTAATATCTGCTTGGGAAGAGAATGTGTCTTTTGATTTTATGTATTGCTTTGGGGAAGCAAGAGTGAATAATTTTATTTACGATTTTGTTTTGGAATTCATGGATTTATTCTTCATGTTTTCTCTGGGTTGTAATAACTTTTGAGTTAAATATTATTTTTATTCCGCAATTTGTTTGTGTGACCTAGTTATAAAGACCCCTTGTCCTTTGGAGGGGGCGACATCCCAGGCCCTGGCGGGCCAAGGCTTCGGGGGGTGTTACACTTGGCACATATACTCATACTTTCCACATATACTCATACTTACAATATTCTTTTGCAACTGCATCACTAAAATTACCGCGTACAAATAGCACATCTTTGTTTTAAAAAATCAAACAAAATACCTCTTTTTTTTGCCAATAAAAACAATACTGAGATTATAAAAGGACAGACTAATTAGAAAAACGCACACAACAGGAATACTGTGCATCATACGTGGGCTTCTGATGGAAAACCACCGTCGCAAAGCACCACAAGGTTCCCCAATGATGTTTTTGTTGATGCCCCATATACTTGGCACAAATAGTCATACTTACAACAAACTTTTGCAACTGCATCACTAAAATTACCGCGTACAACTATCACATCTTTGTTTAAAAAAATAAAAAAAAAAACCCCCATTTTTGTCCAATAAAAACACTACTGAGATTTAAAAGGACAGACAAATTAGAAAAACACACACAACAGAAATACTGTGTTTCATACGTGGGCTTCTGATGGTAAAGCACCGTCACAAAACACTGAAAGGTTCCCCATTCAAGCTTATGTTGACGCCCCATATACTTGGCACATATACTCATACTTACAACAAACTTTTGCTACTACATGACTAAAATTACAGCATACAGCTAGCATATCTTTGTTTATAAAAATCAAACAAAATACCACTTTTTTTTGTCCAAAAAAAACACTACTGAGATTTAAAAGGACAGACTAATTAGAAAACCGCACACAATAGGAATATTGTACTTCATACGTGGGCTTGTGATGGTAAACCACTGTCGCAAAGCAATGAAAGGTTCCCCATTCATGCTTATGTTGACCCCCCATATATTTGGCACATATACTCACACTTACAACATTTTTTTGCAACTGCATCACTAAAATTATCGCGTACAACTACCACATCTTTGTTTAAAAAAAATCAAACAAAATACTTCTTTTTTTTGTCTATAAAAACACTACTGCAATTATAAAAGGACAAAGTAATTAGAAAAACACACACAATAGGAATACTGTGCATCATACGTTTTATTCTGATGGTATACCACCGTCGCAAAGCACCGAATGATTCCCCAATCATGCTTATGTTGACGGACTATGTACTTGGCACATATACTCATACTTAACACATTCTTTTGCAACTAAATCACTAAAATTACCGCGCACAACTAGCACAACTTTGTTTAAAAAAATCAAACAAAATACCTCTTTTTTTGTCCAATAATAACACTACTGCGATTATAAATTGACAGACTAATTAGAAAAACATACACAACAGGAATACTGTGCATCATACGTGGGCTTTTGATGGTAAACCACCGTCGCAAAGCACAAAAAGGTTCCCCAATCATGCTTATGTTGATGCCCCATATACTTGGCACATATACTCATACTTACAACAAACTTTTGCAATTGTTTCACTAAAATTACCGCGTCCAACTACCACATCTTTGTTTAAAAAAAATAAAAAAAAATTACCTCTTTTTTTGTCCAATAAAAACACTACTGGGATTTAAAAAGACAGACTAATTAGAAAAACACACACAACAAGAATACTGTGCTTCATAAGTGGGCATCTGATGGAAAACCACCGTCACAAAGCACTGAAAGGTTCCCCAATCATACTTATGTTGACGCCCCATATACTTGGCACATATACTCATACTTACAACATTCTTATGCAACTGTATCACTAAAATTATCGCGTACAACTAGCACATCTTTGTTTAAATAAATCAAACAAAATACCACTTTTTTTGTCCAATAAAAACAATACTGAGATTATAAAAGGACAAACTAATTAGAAAAATGCACACAACAGAAAATAATGTGCATCGTACGTGGGCATCTGATGGTAAACCATCGTCACAAAGCACCGAAAGGCTCCCCAATCACGTTTAAGTTGATGCCCCAAATTCTTGGCACATATACTCATACTTACAAAATTCTTTTGCAACTGCATGACAAAAATTACCGCGTACAAATAGCACATCTTTGTTTTAAAAAATCAAACAAAATACCTCTTTTTTTTGCCAATAAAAAACATACTGAGATTATAAAAGGACAGACTAATTAGAAAAACGCACACAATAGGAATACTGTGCGTCATACGTGGGCTTCTGATGGAAAACCACCCTAGCAAAGCACCGAAAGATTCCCCAATCAAGTTTACGTTGACGCCCCATATACTTGGCACATATAGTCATACTTACAACAAACTTTTGCAACTGCATCACTAAAATTACCGCGTACAACTATCACATCTTTGTTTAAAAAAATCAAACAAAATACCCCTTTTTTTGTCCAATAAAAACACTACTGAGATTTAAAAGGACAGACTAATTAGAAAAACACACACAACAGGAATACTGTGTTTCATACGTGGACTTCCGATGGTAAACTACCGTCGCAAAGCACTGAATGGTTCCCCATTCAAGCTTATGTTGACGCCCAATATACTTGGCACATATACTCGTACTTACAACAAACTTTTGCTACTGCATGACTAAAATCACAGCATACAACTAGCATATCTATGTTTATAAAAATCAAACAAAATACCACTTTTTTTGTCCACTAAAAAGACTACTGAGATTTAAAAAGACAGACTAATTAGAAAAACGCACACAATAGGAATACTGTGCTTCATACGTGGGCTTATGATGGTAAACCACTGTCGCAAAGCACTGAAAGGTTCCCCATTCATGCTTATGTTGACCCCCCATATATTTGGCACATATACTCACACTTACAACATTCTTTTGCAACTGCATCACTAAAATTACCGCGTACAACTGCCACATCTTTTTTTAAAAAAAATCAAACAAAAATACTTCTTTTTTTGTCTAATAAAAATACTACTGCGATTATAAAAGAACAAAGTAATTAGAAAAACACACACAATAGGAATACTGGGCATCATACGTTGTCTTCTGATGGTAAACCACGGTCGCAATGCACCGAAAGATTCCCCAATCATGCTTATGTTGACGGCCTATGTACTTGGCACATATACTCATACTTACAACAAACTTTTGCTACTACATGACTAAAATTACAGCATACAGCTAGCATATCTTTGTTTATAAAAATCAAACAAAATACCACTTTTTTGTCCAATAAAAACACTACTGAGATTTAAAAAGACAGAGTAATTAGAAAAACGCACACAATAGGAGTATTGTACTTCATACGTGGGCTTGTGATGGTAAACCACTGTCGCAAAGCAATGAAAGGTTCCCCATTCATGCTTATGTTGACCCCCCATATATTTGGCACATATACTCACACTTACAACATTTTTTTGCAACTGCATCACTAAAATTACCGCGTACAACTACCACATCTTTGTTTAAAAAAAAATCAAACAAAAAATACTTCTTTTTTTGTCTATAAAAACACTACTGCGATTATAAAAGGACAAAGTAATTAGAAAAACACACACAATAGGAAAACTGTGCATCATACGTTTTCTTCTGATGGTATACCACCGTCGCAAAGCACCGAATGATTCCCCAGTCATGCTTATGTTGACGGACTATGTACTTGGCACATATACTCATACTTAACACATTCTTTTGCAACTAAATCACTAAAATTACCGCGCGCAACTTGCACAATTTTGTTTAAAAAAATCAAACAAAATACCTATTTTTTTGTCCAATAATAACACTACTGCGATTATAAATTGATAGACTAATTAGAAAAACATACACAACAGGAATACTGTGCATCATACGTGGGCTTTTGATGGTAAACCACCGTCGCAAAGCACAAAAAGGTTCCCAATCATGCTTATGCTGATGCCCCTTATACTTGGCACATATACTCATACTTACAACAAACTTTTGCAATTGTTTCACTAAAATTACCGCGTCCAACTACCACATCTTTGTTTAAAAAAATAAAAAAAATTACCCCTTTTTTTGTCCAATAAAAACACTACTGGGATTTAAAAAGACAGACTAATTAGAAAAACACACACAACAAGAATACTGTGCTTCATAAGTGGGCATCTGATGGAAAACCACCGTTGCAAAGCACTGAAAGGTTCCCCATTCATACTTATGTTGACGCCCCATATACTTGGCACATATACTCATACTTGCAACTGTATCACTAAAATTATCGCGTACAACTAGCACATCTTTGTTTAAATAAATCAAACAAAATACCTCTTTTTTTGTCCAATAAAAACAATATTGAGATTATAAAAGGACAAACTAATTAGAAAAATGCACACAACAGAAATACTGTGCATCGTACGTGGGGTTCTGATGGTAAACCATTGACGCAAAGCACCGAAAGGCTCCCCAATCATGTTTATGTTGACGCCCCAAATACTTGGCACATATACTCATACTTACAAAATTCTTTTGCAATTGCATGACAAAAATTACCGCGTAAAAATAGCACATCTTTGGTTTAAAAAATCAAACAAAATACCTCTTTTTTTTGCCAATAAAAAACATACTGAGATTATAAAAGGACAGAATAATTAGAAAAATGCACACAACTGGAATACTGTGCGTCATACGTGGGCTTCTGATGGAAAACCATCCTCGCTAAGCACCGAAAGGTTCCCCAATCATGTTTACGTTGACGCCCCATATACTTGGCACATATAGTCATACTTACAACAAACTTTTGCAACTGCATCACTAAAATTACCGCGTACAACTATCACAACTTTGTTTAAAAAAATCAAACAAAATACCCATTTTTTTGTCCAATAACAACACTACTGAGATTTAAAAGGACAGACTAATTAGAAAAACACACACAACAGGAATACTGTGTTTCATACGTGGACTTCCGATGGTAAACTACCGTCGCAAAGCACTGAATGGTTCCCCATTCAAGCTTATGTTGACGCCCAATATACATGGCACATATACTCATACTTACAACAAACTTTTGCTACTGCATGACTAAAATTACAGCTTACAACTAGCATATCTATGTTTATAAAATCAAACAAAATACCACTTTTTTTGTCCACTAAAAAGACTACTGAGATTTAAAAAGACAGACTAATTAGAAGAACACACACAATAGGAATACTGTGCTTCATACGTGGGCTTGTAACGGTAAACCACTGTCGCAAAGCACTGAAAGGTTCCCCATTCATGCTTATGTTGACCCCCCATATATTTGGCACATATACTCACACTTACAATATTTTTTTGCAACTGCATCACTAAAATTACCGCGTACAACTACCACATCTTTTTTTTAACAATATCAAACAAAATACTTCTTTTTTTGTCTAATAAAAATACTACTACGATTATAAAAGAATAAAGTAATTAGAAAAACACACACAATAGGAATACTGTGCATCATACGTTGTCTTCTGATGGTAAACCACGGTCGCAAAGCACCGAAAGATTCCCCAATCATGCTTATATTGACGGCCTATGTACTTGGCACATATACTCATACTTACAACAAACTTTTGCTACTACATGACTAAAATTACAGCATACAGCTAGCATATCTTTGTTTATAAAAATCAAACAAAATACCACTTTTTTTGTCCAATAAAAACACTACTGAGATTTAAAAGGACAGACTAATTAGAAAAACGCACACAATAGGAATATTGTACTTTATACGTGGGCTTGTGATGGTATACCACTGTCGCAAAGCAATGAAAGGTTCCCCATTCATGCTTATGTTGACCCCCCATATATTTGGCACATATACTCACACTTACAACATTTTTTTGCAACTGCATCACTAAAATTACCGCGTACAACTACCACATCTTTGTTTAAAAAAAATCAAACAAAATACTTCTTTTTTTATCTATAAAAACACTACTGCGATTATAACAGGATAAAGTAATTAGAAAAACACACACAATAGGAAAACTGTGCATCATACATTTTATTCTGATGGTATACCACCGTCGCAAAGCACCGAATGATTCCCCAATCATGCTTATGTTGATGGACTATGTACTTGGCACATATACTCATACTTAACACATTCTTTTGCAACTAAATCACTAAAATTACCGCGCACAACTAGCACAACTTTGTTAAAAAAATCAAACAAAATACCTATTTTTTTGTCCAATAATAACACTACTGCGATTATAAATTGACAGACTAATTAGAAAAACATACACAACAGGAATACTGTGCATCATACGTGGGCATTTGATGGTAAACCACCGTCGCAAAGCACAAAAAGGTTCCCAATCATGCTTATGTTGATACCCCATATACTTGGCACATATACTCATACTTACAACAAACTTTTGCAATTGTTTCACTAAAATTACCGCGTCCAACTACCACATCTTTGTTTAAAAAAATAAAAAAAATTACCTCTTTTTTTGTCCAATAAAAACACTACTGGGATTTAAAAAGACAGACTAATTAGAAAAACACACATAACAAGAATACTGTGCTTCATAAGTGGGCATCTGATGGAAAACCACCGTCGCAAAGCACTGAAAGGTTCCCCATTCATACTTATGTTGACGCCCCATATACTTGGCACATATACTCATACTTACAACATTCTTTTGCAACTGTATCACTAAAATTACCGCGTACAACTACCACGTCTTTTTTTTTAAAAAAATCAAACAAAATACTTCTTTTTTTGTCTAATAAAAATACTACTGCGATTATAAAAGAACAAAGTAATTAGAAAAACACACAAAATAGGAATACTGTGCATCATACGATGTCTTCTGATGGTAAACCACGGTCGCACAGCACCGAAAAATTCCCCAATCATGCTTATGTTGACGGCCTATGTACTTGGCACATATACTCATACTTACAACAACCTTTTGCTACTACATGACTAAAATTCCATCATACAGCTAGCATATCTTTGTTTATAAAAATCAAACAAAATACCACTTTTTTTGTCCAATAAAAACACTACTGAGATTTAAAAGGACAGACTAATTAGAAAAACGCACACAATAGGAATATTGTACTTCATACGTGGGCTTGTGATGGTAAACCACTGTCGCAAAGCAATGAAAGGTTCCCCATTCATGCTTCTGTTGACCCCCCATATATTTGGCACATATACTCACACTTACAACATTTTTTTGCAACTGCATCACTAAAATTACCGCGTACAACTACCACATCTTTGTTTAAAAAAAATCAAACAAAATACTTCTTTCTTTGTCTATAAAAACACTACTGCGATTATAAAAGGACAAAGTAATTAGAAAAACACACACAATAGGAATACTGTGCATCATACGTTTTCTTCTGATGGTATACCACCGTCGCAAAGCACTGAATGATTCCCCAATCATGCTTATGTTGATGGACTATGTACTTGGCACATATACTCATACTTAACACATTCTTTTGCAACTAAATCACTAAAATTACCGCGCACAACTAGCAAAACTTTGTTAAAAAAATCAAACAAAATACCTATTTTTTTGTCCAATAATAACACTACTGCGATTATAAATTGACAGACTAATTAGAAAAACATACACAACAGGAATACTGTGCATCATACGTGGGCATTTGATGGTAAACCACCGTCGGAAAGCACAAAAAAGGGTTCCCAATCATGCTTATGTTGATGCCCATATACTTGGGACATACACTCATACTTACAACAAACTTTTGCAATTGTTTCACTAAAATTACCGCGTCCAACTACCACATCTTTGTTTAAAAAATAAAAAAAAGTACCTCTTTTTTGTCCAATAAAAACACTACTGGGATTTAAAAAGACAGACTAATTAGAAAAACACACACAACAAGAATACTGTGCTTCATAAGTGGCCATCTGATGGAAAACCACCGTCGCAAAGCACTGAAAGGTTCCCCATTCAGGCTTATGTTGACGCCCCATATACTTGGCACATATACTCATACTTACAACATTCTTATGAAAATGTATCACTAAAATTATCGCGTACAACTAGCACATCTTTGTTTAAATAAATCAAACAAAATACCTCTTTTTTTGTCCAATAAAAACAATACTGAGATTATAAAAGGACAAACTAATTAGAAAAATGCACACAACAGAAATACTGTGCATCGTACGTGGGCTTCTGATGGTAAACCATCGTCGCAAAGCACCGAAAGGCTCCCCAATCATGTTTATGTTGACGCCCAAAATACTTGGCACATATACTCATACTTACAAAATTCTTTTGCAACTGCATGACAAATATTACCGCGTACAAATAGCAAATCTTCTGATGGTATACCACCGTCGCAAAGCACTGAATGATTCCCCAATCATGCTTATGTTGATGGACTATGTACTTGGCACATATACTCATACTTAACACATTCTTTTGCAACTAAATCACTAAAATTACCGCGCACAACTAGCAAAACTTTGTTAAAAAAATCAAACAAAATACCTATTTTTTTGTCCAATAATAACACTACTGCGATTATAAATTGACAGACTAATTAGAAAAACATACACAACAGGAATATTGTGCATCATTTGTAGGCTTTTGATGGTAAACCACCGTCGCAAAGCACAAAAAGGTTCCCAATCATGCTTATGTTGATGCCCCATATACTTGGCACATATACTCATACTTACAACAAACTTTTGCAATTGTTTCACTAAAATTACCGCGTCCAACTACCACATCTTTGTTTAAAAAAAAAAAAAAATTACATCTTTTTTTGTCCAATAAAAACACTACTGGGATTTAAAAAGACAGATTAATAAGAAAAACACACACAACAAGAATACTGTGCTTCATAAGTGGGCATCTGATGGAAAACCACCGTCGCAAAGCACTGAAAGGTTCCCCATTCATGCTTATGTTGACACCCCATATACTTGGCATATATACTCACACTTACAACATTCTTTTGCAACTGCATCACTAAAATTACCGCGTACAACTACCACATCTTTGTTTTAAAAAAAATTAAAGAAAATACTTCTTTTTTTTTCTTATAAAAACACTACTGCGATTATAAAAGGACAAACTAATTAGAAAAACACACGCAATAGGAATACTGTGCATCATACGTTGTCTTCTGGTGGTAAACCACCGTCGCAAAGCACCGAAAGATTCCCCAATCATGCTTATGTTGACGGCCTATGTACTTGGCACATATACTCATACTTAAAACAATCTTTTGCAACTAAATCACTAAAATTACCGCGTACAACTAGCACTTCTTTGTTTAAACAAATCAAACAAAATTCCTCTTTTTTTTTGTCCAATAATAACACTACTGCGATTATAAATTGACAGACTAATTAGAAAAACACACATAACAGGAATGCTGTGCATCATACGTGGGTTTCTGATGGTAAACCACCGTCGCAAAGCACAAAAAGGTTCCCCAATCATGCTTATGTTGACACCCCATATACTTGGCACATATACTCATACTTACAACAAACTTTTGCAATTGCATCACTAAAATTACCGTGTCCAACTAGCACATCTTTGTTTTAAAAAATCAATCAAATTACCTCTTTTTTTGTCCAATAAAAACACTGCTGAGATTTAAAAAGACAGAATAATTAGAAAAACACACACAACAGGAATACTATGCTTCATACGTGGGCATCTGATGGAAAAGCACCGTCGCAAAGCACTGAAAGGTTCCCCATTCATGCTTTTGTTGACGACCCATATACTTGGCACATAGACTCATACTTACAACATTCTTTTGCAACTGCATCACTAAAATTACCGCGTACAACTAGCACATCTTTGTTTTAAAAAGTTAAACAAAATACCTCTTTTTTTGTCCAGTAAAAACACTTTTGGGATTATAAAAGGACTTATTAATTTGAAAAACACACACAACAGAAATACTGTGCATCATACGTGGGCTTCTGATGGTAAACCACTTCGCAAAGCAGCGAAAGCTTATCCATTCTTGCTTATGTTGACGCCCTATGTACTTGGCACATATACTCATACTTACAACATTCTTTTGCAACTGCATCACTACAATTACCGCGTACAACTAGCACATCTTTGTTTAAAAAAGTTAAACAAAATACCTCTTTTTTTGTCCAGTAAAAACACTTCTGGGATTATAAAAGGACTTTTTAATTTGAAAAACACACACAACAGAAATACTGTGCATCATACGTGGGCTTCTGATGGTAAACCACTTCACAAAGCAGCGAAAGCTTATCCATTCTTGCTTATGTTGACGCCCTATATACTTGGCACATATACTCATACTTACAACATTCTTTTGCAACTGCATCACTACAATTACCGCGTACAACTAGCACATCTTTGTTTAAAAAAATCAAACAAAATACCAATTTTTTTGTCCAATAAAAACACTACTGGGATTATAAAAGGACAGACTAATTAGGAAAACCCACACAACAAGAATACTGTGCATCATATGTGGGCTCTTGATGGTAAACCATCGACGCAAAGCACCGAAATTTTCCCCAATCATTCTTATGTTGACGCCCCATATACTTAGCACATATACTCATACTTACAACATTCTTTTGCAACTGCATCACTACAATTACCGCGTACAACTGGCACATCTTTGTTTAACAAAATCAAACAAAAATACCTCTTTTTTTGTCCAATAAAAATACTACTGGGATTATAAAAGGACAGACTAATTAGAAAAACACACACAACAGGAATACTGTGCATCATACGTGGGCTCCTGATGGTAAACCGTCGTTGCAAAGCACCGAAAGGTTCCCCAATCATGCTTATGTTGACGCCCCATACACTTGGCATATATACTCATACTTACAACATTCTTTTACAACTGTAACACCCCCCTACCTAGGCCCGCCAGTGTCGGGGATGTCACCCCGTCCAAAGGACAAAGGGTCTTTATAACTAAGTCACACAAATAATATAGCAAAATAAAAATGTTACTGAAACTTAAAATTTAATACATCCTAAAAAACAAAACAATCATCGATCTAAGGATAAATCCGCGAATACCATAACAAATTCTTAATAAAATTCTTCCGTTCTCTTCTCCCCAAACATTTCACAAAATAAATCATCAGAAAATTCTCCCAAAGCAGGCAATATTTAGGTACTCATCCCCATAGCCGGATCGACCTGAAATCATGGTAAAATGGTGGTGAGACAGAAATCTCAGTAAATCCGTGTGTGCTTTGGGTGTTCAGTGAAAACAGTTCCTGAATGCAAATTAAAAAATTCTTTATAAGAGTTCACTGGCAAGCAATAAACATCAGTCAAAAACAAGATTGGTGTTTTGGCATTTTCAGCCGTACGTAATTTATAAAATCAACCACCCAAAAGAAATGATTACGGGTTACCACACGTTGGACCCCATAACCGGATTGTCAGCATGCCACACTTTGTGCATATCGCCGGTCAGAATGCCACACCTTGTGCAGACTGACAAAAGTATGTGATCGGCCTACTGGGCAAGATACTCTTCCTTCTCTATACCCAAACAACAACCGGGTGTCCATTCTGGCAAAACACAGTCACTTGACTGAAAAGAACACTGCTAGCTCGGACCGGTGCGACTTACTGGACTGTCGTCTTATTCGGGAAAGACTCACCCCTCAGAGGTGGCCACCTACTAAGAGACTTACCCTAACCCCTCAAAGACTAGCCCAGAAGCCCACCCTTATTGAGTACTCAACAACGTTTCCCACTTGGGATAAAATGAACAAAACACTGTTCCACATGAAAATGGCAATTTAAGGGTTTTCAAAGTCTTTGTCAAAATCAGTTTTAGAAAGAGTTTTGAGTTTGATTAAATCTGCTCATTGATCTTTAAATAATTTAATTTTTTGAAATAAGAAAGAATTCAACCCTCAATTGCCTTTACATAAATGAGTGTCTATACACTCTACATTTGGCTTGCCATAAGAAACATTTCACATCAATCAGGTTTTATGTAGGAGCTTACCTGATTCTTGCTCACAATAAAAGGTCTCCAACAGCTGACCTAAACCCCGCATGGGCAAATGCAAATCACAATCAATTTCAAGCCACAATCCACTTCCTCAATTTTAAATCAACTCAACTTACTACTACCACGATCCTAGTGTCCCAAGCTCTAAGGCCAAATAATAAATAAATATGTTTATAAGTTGAGCCTAATTTGATATTTCAAATAATTAATGGTTTGGGAAATAAATTCTAATAAGTTGAAAGTCTAAATCTTGCTAAGAAAAATTTAGAGTTTATTTGATCAAGAGTCCTAGGTAGTATTAAATAAAATAATGATTTATTAATAATTTAATTGTTAAAAAATAATTGATAGCGAAAATTAGTTAAAAATCAATTTAATGAGTCTTGCATGATAAATAATAAATAAATTCTTAATGGGCTTTGATTAAAAGACAATAATTGAATTTTTAGTAATAAATATTTTACTAATTATAATTATTTCCATAAAAGGCTTTAATTGATTTCAATATTTTAAATAATATCTATATATTTTATTTTTTTAGCGAAAATTATTATTTACTTGACTAATGTGAAACCCTAGTCAAAACCAACCTTAGAGTAAGGGGGTTGGGATGCATATCATACTTTATTGCATGATTAAATATATTTTTATATGATTTTCTGTGTTTTAGATTTGAGATTTATTGTCTTGAAGGCTTGGTTGTGGGTATTGCTTGAGAAGGGCAAAATGGTAATTTTGCTTGAGGTGGAAAAAGGGAGATAGCTTGAGTATTAAATAGAAAATATTTTTTAGAGGGGAAATGAGAACAAGAGTTGTTGTGGTTTAGTGGTTAGAGCTATGGAATTAATTCTTGAGGTCTTGGGTTCAAATTCCATCATAGGAGCTTTAGCTTGGTTAAATTTTATTTTTGCTTGGGAAGTAATAATTTCGGTTTTATGTGCTTGCCATGAATCTAGAATTTAAAAGAAAGATTGAAGGGACTTACTTGGTTGAGGGATACCTTGAAGGAGTTTAGAATGGATCTTAACTCCTAGATGCCTAGCTTCGTCCAAGGAAGATGGAGAAAGCATGGTCATGGGAGAAGAAGCCATCCGGCCAAGAGAAGAGAGTTTCGGCCATGAGTGAGAGAGAGAGAGAGAGAGAGAGAGAGAGAGAGAGAGAGAGAGAGAGAGAGCATTAGCATGTTTATTCATATATATTTTCACTAGAGATCAAAATTGGAGAAGATGAAGTTGTTAGAACAAACCTACCTTGAAGGTGTTCTTGAACCTTCCCAGAATTTTCTGGTTTTTTATCCAAACTAGCAAGTTGGTTTGTGGAGTTTGATGTTAAGAATGGTGTTGATGGACTCACGGTAGTGAGTAGGTTAAATTTGGAAATTTTAGAGAAGGTTTGAAGTGGTTTGGAGGGGTATTAGGTGAAAGGAAGAAGTAGGTGTTCTTGGTGTGTTGTGTGTGTTCTTGAAGGTTGAAGGGATTTGAGAGATTTTTGTTTGCAACTGCCGAAATTCTGTAAGAATTAGGGCTGCCAAATTTTTTGTAGGGTTTAGGAAGATGATTCTTTGGTTTGGAAGGGAAAAGGAAAGGCTAGTTGTTAAAATCCTTGAAGAATATTTTTAGGAAGCAAATTTGGAAACTAAATATTCAACAATATCTTGATTATTAGAGAGCTTTGGAAGTCTGCCATGGCCGACTGTTTTGAGCAGAATTTCGGTGGGATGAAAGCTGGTTTAAGGAGGCTTATGGTGGCCGAAAACAAGGAGCATAATGGTGAAGAAAAAGTCTGGTTATTTGAGGGATACTTTATGGAAGGTTGCTAAACTAAGTTGGCTGGAATTTTGGTAATCAATCAAGCATGATTGTAGGGATTTGTTGGAGAGATTTTCGGGCAGCCATGTCTGAATTTCGTACAGAAGCTTAAGAAGGATAATGGAGCTCAATTACTGAAGGTTTAAGGGTGGTTTATGTAGAACAAGGATGGGGTTTCGGCTAGGAGAGAGTTAGGAAACAAAGCTGGACAGTTAGACTGCACAGGATTTTCGCTAGGTTGGAATTCCTAGACAGTTTTTCGGCTGCCATTTTCCAGCCAGCTTGCAGAGATTTTGAAGGGGAATTTTAGGGACTTTCAAGGCTGGTTTCCAACCTCCTTCATGGAGGAAAAACATGGATAAGGTGCTGAACAAAATCTGGAAGAAAACAGCTTGGTTTTGGACTCTCAAAGCTGCGATGTGCACATGATTTTTTTCCTGGTTTTGCTCCATCTTTGAGCAATCCGAAAATGGCCAAAGAAATTCAGGTTGCAAGCTGATCCAAAAGACCATTTTTCTGGCAGCATTTGGGAGGGAATGTTAGCTAAGAATCTCGACAATTTGAAGGAGCAAAAAACTGGAAAATTTTCAGTTCATTCCAAGAAGGAAGATTAATCTAACTAGAGTGAATTTCTTGCAAGTTCACTAGAGGGATTTATCCTCTTGGAATCTCCCACAACACTTCCACATTTTCTCGCCATAAGATGCCTTTCACCAAGACATTTTGATCCTACAAAACCAAAGTACTTTACTGAAATTTCTGGAAAGGAAATGGCTAGAACAACTTGATCAAACTAATGAGTTGAAAAATAAGGAAATCAAATATCAAGGGGAAATGAATTCCCCTTAGGAAATTCGTGTAGGGCAAAGGAGTAGAATGAGGATACTCCCAACATGTCTCTCTCTTAGGATAACATCTCTACCCTACTCCAAACACATAAAGCTGAAATTATTACTTCGCAAGCAAAAATAAAATGTAACTAAGCTAAATCTACAATGATAAAATTTGAACCCAAGACCTCAATAATTAATTCCATAACTCTAACCACTAAACCAACACAACTCTTGTTCTTATTTCCCCTCTAAAAATATTTTCTATTTAATACTCAAGATATCTCCCTTTTTCCACCACAAGAAAAATTACCATTTTGTCCTTCTCAAACAATACCACAACTAAGCCTTCAAAACAAAAAATCTCAAATCCAAAACATAGAAAATCATATAAAAATATATTTAATCACGCAATAAAATATGATATGCATCTTAACCCCCTTACCCTAAGGTTGGTTTTGACTGGGGTTTCACAGCAACTGCATCACTAAAATTACCGCGTACAACAAGCACTTCTTTGTTTAAAAAAACCAAACAAAATAACTCTTTTTTTGTCCAATAAAAACACAACTAGAATTATAAAAGGACAGACAAATTAGAAAAACACACACGACAGGAATACTGTGCATCATACGTGAGCTTCAGATGGTAAACCACCGTCGCAATGCTCCGAAAGATTCACCAATCATGCTTATGTTAACGCCCCATATACTTGGCACATATACTCATACTTACAACATTCTTTTGCAACTGCAACACTACAATTACCGCGTACAACAAGCATATCTTTGTTTCAAAAAATCAAACAAAATATCTCTTTTTTTGTCCAATAAAAACACTACTAGCATTATAAAAGGATAGACTAATTAGAAAAATACACACGACAGGAATACTGTGCACCATACGTGGGCTTCAGATGGTAAACCATTGTTGCAAAGCACCGAAAGGTTCGCCAATAATGCTTATGTTAACGCTCCATATACTTGGCACATATACTCATACTTACAACATTCTTTTGCAACTGCATCACTACAATTACCGCGTACAACTAGCATATCATTGTTTAAAAAAATCAAACAAAATATCTCTTTTTTTGTCCAATAAAAACACTACAGCGATTATAAAAAGACAGACAAATTAGAAAAACACACACAACAGGAATATTGTGCATTATACGTGGGCTTCTGATGGTTAACCATCGTCGCAAAGAACCGAAAGGTTCCCCAATCATTCTTATATTGACAACCCATATACTTGGCACACATACTCACAGTAACAACATTCTTTTACAACTGCATCACTAAAATTGCCGCGTACAACTAGCACATCTTTGTTCAAAAAAATCAAACAAAATATCTCTTTTTTTATCCCATAAAAACACTACTGAGATTATAAAAGGACAGACTAATTAGAAAAACACACACAATAGGAATACTGTACATCATACATGGGCTTCTGATGGTAAACCACCGTCGTAAAGCTCCAAAAGGATCCCCAATCATGCTTATGTTGACGCCCCATATACTTGGCACATATACTCAAACTTAAAACATTATTTGGCAACTGCATCACTAAAATTTCCGCGTACAACTAGCATATCTTGGTATAAAAAAAATAAACAAAATATCTATTTTTTTATCCAATAAAAACACTACTGCGATTATAAAAGGATAGACTAATAAGAAAAACACAAACAACAGGAATACTGTGCATCATACGTGGGCTTTTGATCGTAAACCACCGTCGCAAAGCACCGAATGGTTCCCCAATCATGCTTATGTTGACGCCCCATATACTTGACACATATACTCATACTTACAACATTCTTTTGCAATTGCATAACTACAATTACCGCGTACAACTAGCATATCTTTGTTTTAAAAAATCAAACAAAATATCTCTTTTTATCTCCAATAAAAACACTACTGCGATTATAAAAGAACAGACAAATTAGAAAAACACACACAACAGGAATACAGTGTATCATACGTGGGCTTCTCAATGTAAACCACCGTCGCAAAGCACCGAAAGGTTCCCCAATCATACTTATGTTGACGCCCCATATACTTGGCACAAATACTCAAACATACAACATTACTTTGCAACTGCATCACAAAAATTACCGCGTACAACTAGCACACATCTTTCTTTAAAAAAATAAAAAAAAAATACCAGTTTTTTTGTCTAATAAAAACACTACAGCGATTATAAAAGGACAGACAAATAAGAAAAACACACAAAACGGGAATACTAGGCATTATACGTGGGCTTTTGATGGTAAACTATCGCCGCAAAGCACCGAAAGGTTCCCTAATCATAGTTATGTTACGCCCCACATACTTGGCACATATACTCATACATATAACATTCTTTTGCAACTGCATCACTAAAATTCTCGCGTACAACTAGCACATATTTGTCTAAAAAAATCATACAAAATACCTCTTTTTTTGTCTAATAGAAACACTCCTGAGATTATAATAGCACAGACTAATTAGAAAAACACACACAACAGGAATACTGTGCGACATACGTGCACTTCTGAAGGTAAATCACCGTCGCAATGCTCCGAAAGGTTCACCAATCATGCTTATGTTAACGCCCCATATACTTGGCACATATACTCATACTTACAACATTCTTTTGCAACTGCAACACTACAATTACCGCGTACAACTAGCATATCTTTGTTTAAAAAAATCAAACAAAATATCTCTTTTTTTGTCCAATAAAAACACTACTGGCATTATAAAAGGATAGACTAATTAGAAAAATATACACGACAGGAATACTGTGCACCATACGTGGGCTTCAGATGGTAAACCATTGTTGCAAAGCACCGAAAGGTTCCCCAATCATACTTATGTTGACGCCCTATATACTTGGCACATATACTCATACTTACAACATTCTTTTGCAACTGCATCACTATAATTTCCGCGTACAACTAGCATATCTTTGTTTAAAAAATCAAACAAAATAACTCTATTTATGTCCAACAAAAACACTACTGGCATTATAAAAGGACAGACTAATTAGAAAAACACACATAATAGGAATAATGTGCATCATACGTGGGCTTCTGAAGGTAAATCATCGTCGCAAAGCACCGAAACATTCCCCAATCATGCTTACGTTGACGCCCCTTGTACTTGGCACATATACTCATACTTACAACATTCTTTTGCAACTGCATCACTAAAATTACCGCGTACAACTAGCACATCTTTTATTAAAATAATCAAACAAAATACAACTTTTTTTGTCCAATAAAAACACTATTGGGATTATAAAATGACATACTAATTAGAAAAACACACAACAGGAATACTGGGCATCATACGTGGGCTTCTGAAGGTAAACCATCGTCGCAAAGCACCGAAAAGTTCCCCGATCATGCTTATGATGACGCCCCATATACTTGACGCATATACTCATACTTAAAACATTCTTTTTGCAACTGCATCACTAAAATTGCCAAGTACAACAAGCATATTTTTGTCTAAAAAAATCAAACAAAATACCGCATTTTTTTGTCCAATAAAAACACTCTTTGGATTATAAAAGGACAGACTAATTAGAGAAACCCACACAACAGAAATACTGTGCATCATACGTGGACTTCTGAAGGTAAACCACCGTTGCAAAGCACCGAAAGGTTCCCCAATCATACTTATGTTGATGCCCCATATACATGGCACATTTACTCATACCTATAACATTCTTTTCCTACTGCATCACTAAAATTACCGCATACTACAAGCACATCTTTGTTTATGAAAATCAAACACAATACCTCTTTTTTTGTCTAATAAAAACACTACTGGAATTATAAAAGGACAGACTAATTAGAAAAACACACACAACAAGATTACTATGCACCATACGTGGGCTTCTGAAGGTAAACCATCGTCGCAATGCACCGAAAGGTTAGCCAATCATGCTTATGATGACGCCCCGTATACTTGGCACATATACTCATACTTACTACATTCTTTTGCAACTGCATCACTACAATTACCGCGTACAACAAGCATATCTTTGTTTTAAAAAATCAAAAAAATATCACTTTTTATGTCCAATAAAAACACTACTGGGATTATAAAAGGACAGACTAATTTGAAAAACACACAAAAACAGGAATACTGTGCATCATACGTGGGCTTCTGATGGTAAACCATCGTCGCAAAGCACCGAAAGGATTTCCAATCATGTATATATTGACGCTCCAGATACTAGGCACATATACTCATACTTACAACATTCTTTTACAACTGCATCACTACAATTACCGCATACAACTAGCACATCTTTATATAAAAATATCAAACAAAATACCACTTTTTTTGTCCAATAAAAACACTACTGAGATTATAAAAGGACAGACTAACTAGAAAAACACACACAACAGGATTACTATGCATCATACGTGGGCTTCTGAAGGTAAACCATCGTCGCAAAACTCCGAAAGGTTCCCCAATCATGCTTATGTTGACGCCCCAGATACCTGGCACATATACTCATACATACAACATTCTTTTGCAACTGCATCACTAAAATTACCGCGTACAACTAGCACTTCTTTTTTTAAAAAAAATCAAACAAAATAACACTTTTTTTGTCCAATAAAAACACTACTAGGATTATAAAAGTACAGACTAATAGCAAAAACTAGCACAACAGGAATACTGTGCTTGATACGTGGGCTTCTGATGGTAAACCACTGTCACAAAGCACCGAAAGGTTCCCCAATCATACTTATGTTGACGCCCCAGATACATGGCTCATATACTCATACTTACAACATTCTTTTACAAATGCATCACTACAATTACCGCATACAACTGGCACATCTTTATATAAAAAAACCAAACAAAATACCTCCTTTTTTGTCCAATAAAAACAGTACTAGGATTATAAAAGGACAGACTAATTAGAAAAACACACACAACAGGAATACTGTGCATCATACGTGAGTTCCTAATGGTAAACCATCGTTGCAAGGCACCGAATGGCTCCCCAATCATTCTTATGTTGACGCCCCATATACTTGGCACATATACTCATACTTATAACATTCTTTTGCAACTGCGTCACTACAATTACCGCGTACAACTAGCATATCTTTTTTTAAAAAAATCAAACAAAATAACTCTTTTCATGTCAAACAAAAACACTACTGCGATTATAAAAGGACAGACTAATTTGAAAAACACACAAAAACAGGAATACTGTGCATCATACGTGGGCTTCTGATGGTAAACCATCATCGCAAAGCACCGAAAGGATTTCCAATCATGTATATATTGACTCTCCAGATACTAGGCACATATACTCATACTTACAACATTCTTTTACAACTGCATCACTACAATTACCGCATACAACTAGCACATCTTTATATAAAAATATCAAACGAAATACCACTTTTTTTGTCAAATAAAAACACTACTGGGATTATAAAAGGACAGACTAATTAGAAAAACACACACAACAGGATTACTATGCATCATACGTGGGCTTCTGAAGGTAAACCATCGTCGCAAAGCACCGAAAGGTTCCCCAATTATGCTTATGTTGACGCCCCATAAACTTGGCACATATACTCATACATACAACATTCTTTTGCCACTGCATCGCTAAAATTACCGCGTACAACTAGCACTTCTTTTTTTAAAAAAAAAATCAAACCGAATACCACTTTTTTTGTCCAATACAAACACTACTAGGATTATAAAAGTACAGACTAAATACAAAAACTAGCACAACAGGAATACTGTGCTTAATACGTGAGCTTCTGATGGTAAACCACTGTCACAAAGCACCGAAAGGTTCCCCAATCATACTTATGTTGACGCCCCAGATACATGGCTCATATACTCATACTTACAACATTCTTTTACAACTGCATCACTACAATTACCGCATACAACTGGCACATCTTTATATAAAAAAACCAAACAAAATACCTCCTTTTTTGTCCAATAAAAACAGTACTAGGATTATAAAAGGACAGACTAATTAGAAAAACACACACAACAGGAATACTGTGCATCATACGTGAGCTCCTAATGGTAAACCATCGTTGCAAAGCACCGAATGGCTCCCCAATCATTCTTATGTTGACGCCCCATATACTTGGCACATATACTCATACTTACAACATTCTTTTGCAACTGCATCACTACAATTACCGCGTACAACTAGCATATCTTTTTTAAAAAAAATCAAACAAAATAACTCTTTTCATGTCAAACAAAAACACTACTGGGATTATAAAAGGACAGACTAATTTGAAAAACACTCAAAACAGGAATACTGTGCATCATACGTGGGCTTCTGATGGTAAACCATTGTCACAAAGCACCGAAAGGATATCTAATCATACATATATTGACGCTCCAGATACTAGGCACATATACTCATACTTACAACATTCTTTTACAACTGCATCACTACAATTACCACAAACAACTAGCATATCTTTATATAAAAATATCAAACGAAATACCACTTTTTTTGTCAAATAAAAACACTACTGGGATTATAAAAGGACAGACTAATTAGAAAAACACACACAATAGGAATACTGTGCATCATACCTTGGCTTCTGAAGGTAATCCATCGTCGCAAAGCACCGAAAGGTTCCCGAATCATGCTTACGTTGACGCCCCATAAACTTGGCACATATACTCATACATACAACATTCTTTTGCAACTGCATCACTAAAATTACCGCGTACAACTAGCACTTCTTTTTTTAAAAAAAATCAAACAAAATAACACTTTTTTTGTCCAATAAAAACACTACTAGGATTATAAAAGTACAAACTAATTACAAAAACTAGCACAACAGGAATACTGTGCTTGATACGTGGGCTTCGGATGGTAAACCACTGTGTCAAAGCACCAAAAGGTTCCCCAATCATACTTATGTTGACGCCCAGATACATGGCTCATATACTCATACTTACAACATTCTTTTACAACTGCATCACTACAATTACCGCATACAACTAGCACATCTTTATATAAAAAATCAAACAAAATACCTCCTTTTTTGTCCAATAAAAATAGTAATAGGATTATAAAAGGACAGACTAATTAGAAAAACACACACAACCGGAATACTGTGCATCATACGTGAGCTCCTGCTGGTAAACCATCATTGCAAAGCACCGAATGGTTCCCCAATCATTCTTATGTTGACGCCCCATATACTTGGCATATACACTCATACTTACAACATTCTTTGGCAACTGCATCACTACAATTACAGCGTACAACTAGAATATGTTTTTGTAAAAAAATCATACAAAATAACTTTTTTTATGTCCAATAAAAACACTACTGGGATTATAAAAGGACAGACTAATTTGAAAAACACACAAAAACAGGAATACTGTGCATCATACGTGGGCTTCTGATGGTAAACCATCGTCGCAAAGCACCGAAAGGATTTCCAATCATGTATATATTGACGCTCCAGATACTAGGCACATATACTCATACTTACAACATTCTTTTACAACTACATCACTACAATTACCGCATACAACTAGCACATCTTTATATAAAAATATCAAACAAAATACCACTTTTTTTGTCCAATAAAAACACTACTGGGATTATAAAAGGACAGACTAACTAGAAAAACACACACAACAGGATTACTATGCATCATACGTGAGCTTCTGAAGGTAAACCATCGTCGCAAAACTCCGAAAGGTTCCCCAATCATGCTTATGTTGACGCCCCAGATACTTGGCACATATACTTATACTTACATCATTCTTTTACATCAGCATCACTACAATTACCGCATACAAGTAGCACATCTTTGTTAAAAAAATCAAACAAAATACCTCTTTTTTTGTCCAATAAACAACTACTGAGATTATAAAGGGACAGACTAATTAGAAAAGCACACATAACAGCTATACTGTACATCATACGTGGGCTTCTGATGGTAAACCACCGTAGCACAGCACCGATAGGTTACCCAATCATGCTTATGTTGATGCCACATATACTTGGCACACATACACATACTTACAACATTCTTTTGCAGCTGCATCACTAAAATTACCGCGTACAACTAGCACACTTCTTTGTTTAAAAACATTTAAAAAAATACCTCTTTTTTTGTCTAATAAAATCACTACTGGGATTATAAAAGGACTGACTATTTAGAAAAACCCACGCAACTGGAATACTGTGCATCATACGTGGGCTTCAGATGGTAAACCACCGTCGTAAAGCTCCGAAAGGTTCACCAATAATGCTTATGTTGACGCCCCCATATACTTGGCACATATACGCATACTTAGAATATTATTTTGCAACTGCATCACTAAAATTGCCGCGTACAACTAGCACATCTTTGTTTAAAAAAATTAAACAAAATATCTCTTTTTTTATCCAATAAAAACACTACTGGGATTATAAAAGGATAGACTAATTGGAAAAAACATACACAACAGGAATACCGTGCATCATACGTGAGCTTCTGATGGTAAACCATCGTTGCAAATCACCGAAAGGTTCCCCAATCATGCTTATGTTGACGCACCATATACTTGGCACACATACTCAAACTTACAACATTCTTTTTTGCAACTGTATCTCTACAAATACCGCGTACAACTAGCATATATTTGTTTAAAAAAATCAAACAAAATATCTCTTTTTGTGTCCAATAAAAACACTACTGGGATTATAAAAGGACAGACTAATTAGATAAACACACACAACAGGAATACTGTGCATCATATGTGGGTTTCTGATGGTAAACCACAGTCAAAAAGCACCGAATGGTTCCCCAATCATGCTTGTGTTAACGCCCCATATACTTGGCACATATACTCATACTTACAACATTCTTGTGCAACTGCATTACTAAAATTACCTCGTACAACCTGCACACATCTTTGTTTACAAAAATAAAAAAAATACCACTATTTTTGTCTAATAAAAACACTGCAGCGATTGTAAAAGGACAAACAAATTAGAAAAACACACAAAACTGGAATACTGTACATCATACGTGGCCTTCTCATGGTAAAACATCGCCACAAAGTTCCGAAAGGTTCCCTAATCTTGCTTATGTTACGCCCCATATACTTGGCACATATACTCATACTTACAACATTCTTTTGCAACTGCAACACTAAAATTACCGCGTTCAACTAGCACAAAATACCTCTTTTTTTGTCCAATAAAAACACTCATGGGATTATAAAAGGACAGACTAATTAGAAAAACACATACAACAGGAATACTATGAGTCATACGTGGGCTTCTGAAGGTAAACCACGATCGCAAAGCACCGAAAGGTTCCCCAATCATACTTATGTTGACGCCCCAAATACTTGGCACATATACTAATACTTGCAACATTTTTTTTGCAACTGCATCACTACAATTACCGCGTACAACTAGAATATCTTTCTTTTAAAAAATCAAACAAAATATTTCTTTTTATGTCCAATAAAAACACTACTGGCATTATAAAAGGACATCCTAATTTGAAAAACACACAACACAGGAATACTGTGCATCATACGTGGGCTTCTGATCGTAACCATCGTCGGAAAGCACCAAAAGGTTTTCCAATCATGCTTATATTGACGCCCCATATACTTGGCACATATACTCATACTTACAACATTCTTTTGCAACTGCATCACAAAAATTACTGCGTACAACTAGCACATCTTTGTTTAAAAAAATCAAACAAAATATCTCTTTTTTTTCCCAATAAAAATACTATTGGGATTATAAAAGGACAGAATAATTAGAAAAACACACACAACAGAAATACTGTGCTTGATATGTGGGCTTCTGATGGTAAACCACCATCGCAAAGCACGAATGGTTCCTCAATCATGCTTATGTTGACGCCCATATACTTGGCACATATACTCATACTTACAATATTCTTTTGCAACTGCATCTGTGAAACCCCACCCAAATCCAACCCTAGAGTAAGGGTGTCGGGAATGCATATCATATTATTTTGCATGAATATATATATGTTGTTGAATGATTTTATGTGCTTTAGAATCGTGGATTATAGGTTTAAATACTTAGTTATGCTTATTGAGTATGAGGGGTAAAATGGTAATTTTGCTTGAGGTCAGAATAGGGAGATAACTTGAGGAGTAGATAAGAAAAATATGTGGGTGGGGAAATAAGAACAAGAGTTGTTGTGGTTTAGTGGTTAGAGCTTGGTGAATTAATTTCGAAGGTCATGAGTTCAAATCCCATTATTGAAGTTTTATCATGATTATTTTCATTAAGTTTAAATTTTTGTTTTCTTGCATTCCATAAAAATAGGAATGTTGTCTTAGGGGAGACATGAAGAGAATGTCCTAATCTTATCCTCATGTCCTAAAAAGAATTCTAGAGGAATTCTTGTCCTATTTATTACCTCTAGCTTGTCCTAACATCTTTATAATTCAAAACCATTAAATCCTTTCTTTTAAATTCCAAAAAAAAATTCTGGGATAACTCCTCCACCATGAAATTCGAAAATCAGCTATGGTGGTTAGGTAGTTGGCCGATAATAGGAGGGTAAATAGGAAGGGTTCCAAGAGAAAATCAATCACCATGAAAGGACCTTCAAATCTACCTTCATGTTGTTCATACTTTAGTGGAAAGAAATCTGGAAATTTTCCAGAATTGTTGCAGACCCTTTCTTCAAAAATTCAGGCCATAATCCCATTCATTTGCTGCCAAGAAAATGGTCATTTTATGTGGCTTGGAAGCTGGAAAAACTGTGCAAATTTCGGACTGCACAAAACAGCACCAAACCAGAAAAAAAACTGGGCATTTCGCAGCTTGCAATCAAGGAAATGAAGCTGTTTTTAGTTCACCTTCAAGCCAGCAAATCTCTTCTGTATTTGTCCAGAAATAAGGCTGAAAAACCAACCTTGGAAGACCCTCAAACACCCCGGAAGAACCTCTGAAAATCGAGCTAAGAGGGTGCAAAATTCTGCACCAAAAATTCTGCAATCATCGAAAATTCTGAACAACTTGAAACCAGAATTTTCCAGCCTTGCTTCCTTCTAGCCTAAGGCCTAAAATCATCTCCAACCTCTGTAAAAATTGAGCTTGCTCAGCTGTAGACTGAACACCATAAACCCCACTCTTACCTTGAGCATAAGGACTCCATAGCTGCACCACAAAACACTCCTAAGATCACTCCATTCAAACTCTTTTGAACTTCAAATAATTTCAGCATTTTACTCCATTAAAATCACTCTTGCATTAGGCTAATTAACCAGAATTTTCTCTGCCTTCATGGACTGAATTTTGGCCAGCCTTGAGCAACATTAACCTTCAATCATTTCAGGAAAAACTCCATGTTCAGCCGGCACCACTGAAAGGCATAGAAACCTCTCTTGATCAAAACACCATAGCTAACCTCTTACCTTAAACCTCTCCACTATTTCCTCCATTTAAATTTCAAAAAAATCTGATCATCCCCTCTCTTTCTAGCTGAAAACCGAAACCCTCATTCATTCCATACCATTCAGCCAGCCTTCTACCAAAATTCGTGCAGCATTCTTCCAAATTCTCTCCATTTTCACCTAGAACACCAAGAACACACACTAACCTTCTTCAAGCCTAACCCTACTCCAAACACCTCCAATCACTCTTAAACACTCCAAATCACTTCCATTTAATCCCTAAACCGTATTTCTGGTATTTATAACACAAAACCTCGCAAACAAAAATTTTCAAGCGGATTGAAATCAACCTTTTTTCTTGAAGGTCACAAGAACATCAATAAGGTAAGTCAAGAACAACTTTCTTATTCATCTTCTTCCATTCGATTATATCATTCTAATGATCTCTCTCTCTCTCTCTCTCTCTCTCTCTCTCTCTCTTCTCTAACCGAAATGGTTGATCAAACCGTCAACTATGGATGTTGTTTCGTTGGACCATTCAAGACACTCCATCACGCGTGGACCTTCTTTAGTCTTCTTCGAAGTACTCGACAATCAAGTATTCATTCTTAAATCTCTCTTATTAAATTCTGAAATCATGTCTCTTAGGTGTTGATAGGGAGATGGAATATGATTGGGAGATTGAGTATATGCATAAAGGGATTGGGGTTAGGACATGTTGATTGTTGTATATGACTAGGATATAGGTATTTTCCTTTCGAATCAATGTATGTTCTTCATGCTTAATGAATTTTATGGATATTTGAAGCATGATTAGATATTATGACACCAAAGGTGATTAGGCTTTTATTTTCTTATTTTTCCATGGAAACCATGATTGATGATTATGCTTAGTAGGATTTTGGCCATGTGATGGTATGCGATAGTTCAAGTGTATGTTCATGAATGGAATGGTTTATTATTTGATGATGGAGAATGTGATCATGAATCTTTTCTAGCACTAGGAAAATCATGATAAGAGATTATTTTCTTATTAATTCTAGGTTATGTTCATTAACAAAATTTATTACAAAAAAAATTAGAATTACTACTATATTTTCTCTCAAAATTCGAAACACTAGGGGATTTGGATTGGAATATTTAATTAGGCTATTAATATTTTTATTAAACAAAAATTTAATAAAATTCTTAATTTTATTTATTATTAATTATTTATTATCTATTAAAAAATTATTTAAATTAAAAATTATTTAATTTATTAGTTATTTATAATAAAGCTATTTTTAAATTATCATTTATTAAAATTATTTAGGGCTTAATATTATTTAAAATTCAAACCTTAGTTTATTTATTATTAATAACACTCAAGAATTACTATTTGAGTCTATAATTTATTAACAATTATTTTAGAACCCCTAGTTATTCTAACTTATCAAACTATACCTATTTTATAATTATTTTTTTTTTTAGCATCTAGCCTTAAAACTTAGGACATTGAGGTCATGGTTAATCATGGTTGTAACTAGTTGAGCTAAGAATTATTTGTGTAAGGCGGGTATAGCTTGAATGTGACCTTATATTTGGTGTTTACCCCAGGCGGGGTTAGGTCAGCCTTGGAAGACTTTTGGGTTTGAGCAAGCAAAGAAGCAGGTAAGCTCCTGCATGGAGTTTTGTGAAGATCAAAAGTTATTGTGGCAAGCAAATGCAATGTATATGGACATTTATTTGTAAATGCAATTAAGGACTGTTTTTCCTTTTTATTTCAATCAAGCAAATCATTTGAAAATTGAACAAGCAGTTTTACACAAATCTAAGCTTTTTCTAAAAACCAACTTGACTAGACTTTTGGAAACCCTTAATTGCTATTTTCAAATGAAGCAAAGTTTGATCAATTTTCTCCCAAGGGGAACAATCAACGTTAAGTACTCAATAAGGGTAGACCACCAGGACTAGTCTTTGAAGGGTTAGGATAAGTCTCTCAGTAGGTGGCCACCTCTGAGGGGTGAGTCCTTCCCAGATAGGATGCCAGTCCGGTAGGTCATACCGGTCCGAGCTAGCAAATTTCAGTCATGTGGACTGTGTGTTCCGGAGTGGACAACTGGTATGTTTGGGTGTAGAGATGGAGGAGTATCTCACCCGGTAGGCCGTACACCTACCTTTTGTCAGCTTGCACAAAGTGTGGCATTCTGACTGTTATTTAGTCATGGGGCCCAAAGTGTGGTAACCCATGGCTACCTATTTTAGTGGTTGTATTTATTGTGCACATGTATGGTTTGAAAAGCGAAACACCACTCTTTATTTTTAGCATTTATTTATTGCTTGCCAGCACTTTTCCTTATGAAACTTTTACAACCTGCATATATGAGTTATTTTACTTGAACCACTCAAAGCATACACGGGCTTACTGAGATTTTTATCTCACCACCTTTTATGCCATATCTTCAGGAAGATCCTGCTGTGGAGGTCATTAGCTAGATTGTTGCCGGTGCGTGAAGACTCATGTTATTTACTTTAAGTGTGGTTTGAGAGATTGTTGCAAATAATTTATTTTGGATTTGTTCCAGTACTTATTTTTTGGGATGTAATAAGCTTAAATTTTAAAGTCTTTATTTTATTTTATTTTTAGGTAACCTAGTTATAAAGACCCCTTGTCCTCTAGACGGGGCGACATCCCCGGCCCTGATGGGCCTAGGTAGCGGGGTGTTACAGCATCACTACAATTACCGCATACAACTAGCATATCTTTTTTAAAAAAAATCAAACAAAATATCTCTTTTTATGTCCAATAAAAACACCACTGAGATTATAAAAGGACAGATTAATTAGAAAAACACACAAAACAGGAATACTGTGCATCAAATGTGGGCTTCTGATGGTAAACCATCGTCGCAAAGCACCGAAAGGTTTTCCAATCAAGCTTACGTTGACGCCACAATTACTTGACACATATACTAATAGTTACAACATTCTTCTGCAAATGCGTCACAAAAATTACCGCGTACAAGTAGCACATCATTGTTTAAAAAAATCAAACAAAATACCTTTTTTTTTGTCTAATAAAAACACTACTGGGATTATAAAAGGACAGACTAATTAGAAAAAGACACACAACAGGATACTGTGCATTATACGTGGGCTTCTGAAGGTAAACCACCGTCACAAAGCACCGAAAGGTTCCCCAATCAAGCTTATGTTGACGCCCTAAACATTAGGCACATATACTCACACTTAAAACATTCTTTTGCAACTGCATCACTAAAATT